>KE153662.1:88496-140049 GCA_000411075.1 Sisymbrium irio | reverse complement strand
TCTTTTGATTTTTCTTCATACCTTGAAGCTTACGCTGAAGGTCAAGCTTGCGGGTAGCTGAGATACGGTTATACTTTTTCCCCAAGCTGAACCACACCTCCTGTGCTGAGTGAAGACCGTAAACAGATCTCAAAGCTTCCTCGGACAACGAACCGAACAACNCGTTGATGAACCCAAGCAATGATTGACTAGAAAGAAAGGACTCAAACTGTGTTTTCCAGAGAAGATAGTTTGAAGATGATAACTTTAGGGTAACACAATGAGAAGTGCTCAATGAAGGAGCAGNTGCACCTTCGCGGAACGTTGCAGGTTGTTGCAGAAAAGACAGAGGACGTCAAGCTGGACTGATTCACAATGGGCTCAGCTTTCTTCGAAATGGTCATGGGCTTTTCGACAGGCCCAGATGATTGTGGGTCATCAAGTTCTCTTCGGCTCATATTTCTCTGCGGTCCTCTTTAACGGAACCTCTGTCACGTATGTTCCTGAAGTCGCCATTTCTCTCTCTCGTTTTGAAGCTTCGATTAGTTCTTTTTTTTTAATTTGTCTTGATTGATGAAATACTTATTGCCGTAGCCTTGGTTTATATAGAGAACGTGACGGTAAAAACATGGTTTATACCGTTTCTTTGATAAAACATTTTGCGTATGCTAGAATATTTTTTTCAATGGATACTGTTTTATGAGCACTAATGAGTTATATAAATGTCACTCTCCAAGTGAAATCAAATTCTCGGTCGAATAATCTGTGGGGGTAGCTAGTTGGCACAACAACGTTTCGAAAATATTAGTGCCCATCCAAATTTATCGTGTGTATCTTCTCTTCTTTTTTCAAATTACACTATTTAATTAGCATTACTGCCATTGGGTCCCAAAAGAATGGTTTCTTGATGTAAATTCGACGCTTCACCAAGCCTAGAATTATCTACTACTGTAAATTTGTTGTGTCCAGGGCCGCCAAATTAAACATTTGTTTTGCCTTCAAATTTAGAAGTCTAATTTATATAAATTCAAAGCTTTTAAATTGTAAAAATATAGATTGAAGGCCTCTAAATTATAACCAAAAAATTGTTACTAAAACTTCTATTTATTATTATAACCTCTAATTTTAGAATACTTCCATCGGTTAATAACTTATTTTTAGTATCTGAAAATATAATATTATTAATTTTATTTTAAAACAAATTATATAACTAAATAAAAAATATTGAACCAATTACATATCAACACACTTACATATTGGTATCTCAAAATTTCTGAAAATATCTTTCCACAGATACAATATCTCACCTCTCTCTAATTTTTTAAATTTTTTATTTTTTTTTTCATTTTTCAGATACTCATTCAGTCACTCCAATGGAAGTGTTCTTAGGGCCGTCTCTAACTATGTCTATCTACAGTAAATATATGTTCCAAAAAAAAAATAGCAATCAACTTAGGGTAGTCTAATGGTTGAAAGATTCACCATGAAATTAGTAGGGTACTGAAGTTTGACTCTTTCGATTATTATGGACGATCTAAATGACAAAAATATAAGTTTTAATTTCATGGACCAAGGATCTGTATGAATTTCAGTCCATTAAATATGTTAACGGAGTTGAAAACTGACAATTTTGTGCCACATCTTAGACTATATCGATGGGTTAATCTACGTTCAAATAACCTAATCTGTTGTGGTCTAAAAACAATATGGCCATAGCGGGCTGCGGTCCAGATTCTGGTGTTCAAGTCCAACCCGCTTATAATCTACGGCTTAGTCGGGTTGCCGTGGATTTTAAACAAATCAGCTAGAACATGATCGATTCAGCTAATTTCACGCAATTAGTTTCGAAGAACTTAATTTTTAACCACCCTCCTATTATTCTTATTATTCTACCAGTGTACTCAAAAAACAGATTCGTAGACCACTTCACAGTTAAATTTTTCATATTGACGCCATTCATCCTCGTGAAGGGCATGGGAAGATACTGCAACAAAGATTCGAACAAAAGATCTACACTTATTATCATTCCTTTTTGAACATTCATGTGCATTTTTGTCATATTGCTTGCTCTCTTAATCGGTTTCCGGTTTTACATAAAGATAGACTCTAACGAAGAAGATTCTGCTTTTCCTTTTGGATTCTTATCTGAAAAAGATGAAAATTAATATCACAGGTAAATTAGTTAAACTGGTTATATCTACTTACTGATCCAAATCCCCTATTTAGTAAAACTTAAAAATTTTGCCCAAGGACCTATATAAAATTAATTGTTGAACCGGGCCCTGTGTAGACTTGTAGTTGCCAAAAGCTTAGAGCCGGTTCTGAACTTCTGATAACAGGCATCGAGTCTAAAAGAGAGCCGACCAATTATTTTCTCCAAGCTACTTCAGTTTTTGGCACGGATGATTGGCAACCAAATGGTCTCCAAATTGCTGAAGAGAAAATAGAAAATTTTGTACTGTCAAACTAATCTGGTTCAGTTTGATTCTTTGTAATACGAGTCACTTTGTTGGGCTGTACTACAAAACAAAATGGGCTGGGTTTTGTATTTTTTTTTCCTGTAATGTCTTTTGATTCAATACTCTTTATCAAACAAAATACCGTCGAGATGCTTACGATAAAAACAAAATATATTGTGCATCCGTCAATTGCTAAGCGACATTTCTGAAACAGAATCTTACATAGATTACTACTAACTAAAAATTTATTTTATATTACTAAAGTCAACTATAGATTCATTTTTACCTTTTTCTTATTTTCATTGTTTCTGGTTGAAAAGTAAAATGTAAAAAAAAAAAATCTTAAAGAATCTCTAACATCTATAGAATGAGATAGAGAAGACTGATCGAATTTCGAAAACAGAGAAAAAACAGATTTCTAAAAACAGAACATGAAATCTGCAACATGAAAGAGCAGAGTGCGAGCATAAAGAGGTGTTGTTGCTTAAGATCATCAATCTTTGAATATGTGGTTATTAATCTGTTTGGTGGAGAGACATTAATCTGTTTCTTATATCCTTTCAATATTGACCACCATTTTGGATATGAGTTCGGTAGTGACTTTGATGCCTTCTTTCGTTTATTCTTGCCAGATGCTATATATTGTTGCTTGAAAACTGGAAGATAATCAGCTGAGGTCAAGCGGTTATGAATTAGGAAGTGAGGAACAATGTTCTGTGCGGTCTAACATGTTCCAATGGGAGTTGGTTCTGTGACGATGTAATCTTGCATAAAAGATAGTCCAAACTATATAAGAGTATAAACAAGCGAGGAACAAGTGGTCCCTGTTTCATCCTCTCCAGCACCATCATTCTTGAAATCATATATATGTTCTTTTACATTTTTTGACATAGAAGGCATTTACTTTATTTGTAACAATTTTTTTTTTCATTAAGACTTCGAACAATTGGGAGAAGATGAATAACGTACAAAATCAAAAACAAAAAGACACATTAAAACTATATATAAAATAACAAAAACAAAATCCACTTAACTTTTATTAGAAACACATTTTATCTGTGTCAACACAATTTTTCAAAAATAAAACACATAATTAGTTAGTAACATTCATAGAGTTTAATATCCATCTTAACACGGAAATACTTAGCCCCTTGAAATAAATCCGTCACGAATGTAGCGATCCCACGAGCCATGAAGAAGTCACCGGTCCCACCGACGACGGATAGATCTCTTGTTGGTTCCATCATTAAATCTGCACCCATTATGTTCAGTGTACCTTTGTGTTCCGTCGAGTTAAACACCAAGGTGTAGCAAAACCACGCATTGAAGTCCATCTTCATGTCATAGAAATAGAAGCCTTGTGCACGAGCCACGGGTTCTGAGAGATAGTTCTTGTCCATTGTTATGGGGTCGTCGAAAATCACAAACTTACCGAACTTGAAGTTTCCTAATCCAGGAGGGCTCACGATAGCGGCTGAGGTTGCGTTTGCTACATTGTCTCCATCGTAGAGGATGTCGTGGAAGTAGAAGGAGAAATGTTTGCAGGGTTTTTTCTGGTCCAATGTTTTTCGGGACGAAAAAGCGGTATCGGAGAAGAGAAGAACTAATAGGAAGAATGAGAAGAAGGATTTGAAGAGTTGTTTCTCTACCAGAGATGCCATGGTTAGCTAGAGACTACTAGTGAGTTGTGTAAAATGAACAGAGCTTAAACCCCATTTATATAGAAGTACTAGTACACTTGCTTTAATTAAGAGGATTTATCTATATAAATTAAAGAATTAAAAAAACTATTAGGGGCCTTCTAAATGGGTTGTTGATGTTTAGTCAATTTCTAGTTTAAATCATAGATTATCGTGAAAAAGAAAAAAAAAAAAGGTTGTACAATCATGTGGAGAGGACCAAAGCGGGGTTGGTGGTACGCAAGCAACTAGTTAATTTCACTTTCTTAAAGGGTTTAATGATTCAATACTATTAATCCGTTTGGTGATCACTTTTGAGTCCAACCTAAAAGCATAAAGTCGAAAGCTGATAAAACAGAAGTTGAGTATAACAATTAAATAAAACATAAATTGGCACAACAAAAAAGTTTTAAGCGAAAATTGCCTTAAATTACGAATGCCCATCACTCATGTGCGGTCCATATGGTCAGAATTAGGTGACTTGTACAATAAAACACCAAACCAAGTTCTAGCTTTGCTTCGAAGGTTGCTACTAATTACCATTTTTCTTCGTTGATAGAAATTTTATATTATACCAAAGCATTTCTACTTTTGTAGTATCTTGACGCCTAATTTTAGTATCTACATACTTAATTGTTTTTTTGTTTTCTCATTTGACATTCTTATAATTTGATTCATTTAGTTTTAAGAATATATAAAGATACGAAGATGAAACTCCGCTCGACATACTTAGTATTGTGGTTGGCCTGTAACACTAGAATCTACATGCACCAACCAAACACATGCGAAAGATCAGCAAGAAAAAACCTAACGTATAGCTAGGCCAGCTTGTTTGATTGAACGATGAATTTAAAAATAGCAGGTTCAGTACTTAGCTTGATTCATAGTTGAGAGAAAAGAAAACTAATTATCTCAGATTTTAAAAACCTATTTAAATTACAGAATTAAAATACCTTGGTTACCCAAAAAAAATACAAAAATAGTGATGATTGTCGTGATGCTTTTAGAGATTATTTTTGTTTCTTAAAATCACGAATAAAACCTGGATTGTTGACGGAAAAAGGATCAGGTTTATACATATAATTAATATATGATTAATTTATTTTGGGGATAGTTGTATAACTCATGGCCATGCTCGTGGAGAGCAATTATTCCCTCTAACGCTTTACTTTCGGTGTAAGACTAACATATAAAAAAGAAACATCCGAGAAACTTTGTAATCAATTAATTAAGAAATATCGTACTCTCTCAATTTATTATAAAACTACTATATCTACAAGTCAATAATATTTTTATTATAAAACTATATATCTATAAGTCAATAATATTTATCACTAACTCCTTCCTAATACATGAATTAAACGCACAAAACGCAAAAAGTCAAGTAAATGGGTTTGATATTTTTTTTCAAACAGTTCAAAGGGGTTCAGTTGCCTAACTCCTCTTTTGTCACTTCCTGATTTCAAAAATGTAAGCAGACGGCATTTGGTTTATGAAAAATAACTTGAGACAACTTAAGCAACTTCGCAACCTTATCTTGCAAAAGTGAAAAAAAAAACAATAGAGAACACTATCCCAAAAAAGCACCACTTTCAAACCCTGAAACCTAAAATCAATATTATTAAAATAAAAATGCACTTATCTACTATTAACCTTTATCATATGTTATATTACACAAAATATCATTATAATTAATAAAACTATAAAATTTCATTAATGATAAAATGATGACATAAATTATTAACTAATTTATTTAAAGTATTTTTCAATATGAGAGTATTGGTTATACTTTGATTAAACATATAAAAAAGGGGTCGAGAGCTAATAGAATTTTCCTTTGAGTACGGAAATACATGATTCCTCTATCAACTAATTTCCTAACAAAAGTCCAAAAAAAAAGAAAAAAAAAACTAATTTCCTAACTAAAATCCTAAATAGTATCCCGATTTGGTAGCAATGAAGTGACCTTACCAACCAATGGTAAAACGATTTGACAACTACGATGAATTGTTAGGGTGCAATAAGTTCTTTCAAAAGATATATATTTAACTCAAATCCCACTTTCAAATTGAGATTTTAATGTGCGACTAAAGTTTTTGTTAATTAATTACAATTTTTGCTTTAGTTTATGACTTTTAGACGTACAATTAACAATAATTATTACTCCATTTGTCCTGGGACAATATGTAAGATATTTTAGAAGAAAATTTTTATTCTATTTTTAATGTTTTTCAAGTTTTCTTTAGATGTTATATTTATTTAATATGTTATGACTTTTAATATTTTGCAATATCTTATTGGTTGGTTATTTTTTAATTAACTATAACAGTATTTTTAATATAAAAATTAACACATTTATGATTTTTAGTTTTAGTTTTAAAATTAGTCAATCTTACAATTTTTAAAACAGAGGGAGTATAATTGTGGTGTGATCAGTGCATAATTAACTTTTCATTTTGATATTCATAATACATACTTTCAAGAAAATCCTTATTCTATTATTTACTGTTCGTCAAGAAAACCAATTATTTAACCATTAGATGTGTAGAAATCTTAATTTTTGCAACATGACAACTGATAAAATAAATTAAATAAAGAAAAATCGATAATATAATTCTAAATGGAAAAGATAATTAAAAAAAAAAAAAGAATTAAAGACTGAGAGACTTCACATTTTAAAAAAATAAATTGTTAAACACTCCATAATGTGATGGTTTTGTAAAAACAAGATTCTCACGATACCATTTACAGTTAGTTACGTTTTCTAACATAAAGAACAAGATCGACGAACCAAGTTTTATGCGGACTCAGTCCCAAACTAGAGAAGAAGTGAGTAGAGTGATTTAATGTGTGATTTGATGATTGAAATGAGAAGATGATGACTTGATTGTATAACACGAGCGCTCAATGTGTGAGCAATAAAGAGGAAAATTTGACGGATCTTAAAGTCAAGAACTAAATCCATGTAGGAATTTTGAGTCACTGCTCGTGTTGTAACTGACTAATTATGGCCTTCCGGACTATAGTTCCTCTTCGTTAATTTAATTCAAAGTTATGGATACCTTCCATTTATATCACATTTTTAACATACAGAAATCATATATTCAAATTCATTATCTACAATATCACACAAGCCAATTTTCTTTGACCTTCAAGTCTTGGAACAGGAATCACAAAGAGAAATTTCCCTAAGGACTCTCGGAATCCTCAACCGGCGAGACTCCCTTTGTGACGTTCTTCAGAACTCCAACGACCGGAGCCTCACGGCTTGCTACGTACTGTTGCACCACTAACACCGACGCTGACGTCGAAACACTTTCGCTAGACGTTAACAGATTCCCAACCGGTCCAAGCTCCGGCGTGTCGCTTCTCATTACGTTTAACCCCGAAGCCACCGAACCTTCCGGTGACTTGCCCACCAAGAAAAGATTGCTTTTAGAGTACTCTTTGATAACCTCGCAAATTTCCTCGTGACATTTCACGATTTTCTCTTCGTAAACGATTTTAGACTCGGAATCTGAATTAGAAGGAGAGCTTTCTTGATCTTTGATCTTTGCTTTAAGCTCGGTTATAGCTTCTATATCAGTCAATCTGGTTTCCCCTGAACATGAACCGCCTTGATCTTCAGTTATCTCGAGCTTCACGTTTTCCGGTTTAAATTCCTCGCTAGGAATAAACCGAATCACGGTTAAGCTTATACCAGGATGCTCCGCCATACGGACCGCAAACGCTAAGGCCTCCCGATCATCGTTCCCTCCAAAAAACAAAACCGTAACAGCCAACGAGAAATCGCTAGACGCGACACGTGTGGCACCACCAAGACCACGATCAACCAGAATCGCAACAGAACATGGAGCTTCCTCCATAACCTTCTTGTTAATCCAACGGTACTCGTTCCTAGTCGTCTCCCACGTTCTGTCCAGCCTAACGTGCTTGTGAAACGGAAGAATCACCATTGCGGCACGTTTGCGTTCAGCGCTTCGGCATATGTCCTCGTGGATAGTCGCCATTGCTGAGATGGCCGTCATTGGTCGCACTGAGACTCGGCTGAGTCTTTGGAAAGCCTCGAATGCGACCACCACCATGTCGGAACTATTGGCGGATTTGTCTTTGTTCCAGAAAGGAAGGCCGTTTTTCCTGACCTTGTGTGCCATCAGCACAGCAGACGATCTCTCAGAAAGCTCCATGAGGTGCATCGCGTATACGGATAGACTTTCTTTACGGTTCGTGCCTCGGGAGGCTTCGATGAGGTTGACGATGGTGGGAATATTCATTATGCTCTGGAAACAAAACATAAGACGAAGCGGTTTGTTGGACTGGTTCGTTTCCTCGATCGTTCGGCTCTTGTAATCTCCCTTGGCTAAAGCTTTTCCCGGTTTATACACCGCTAAAACCAGAGGAGTCGTCATGAACGTGGTGAAAATCGCCATTAGCACCATTATAGCAAAGATTTGATCGTTCAAAACCTGCAGAGCAGCATCAAAAGATCAGTAAATGCACAAATATTTAAACGAAATTTTGATTTTAAAAGTGGAATCTATAGACTTACTCCTCTGTCTTTACCAATGTTGAGGACGATGAGCTCAACAAGTCCTTTCGTGTTCATCAAGAAACCGAGTGCTAATGATTCGTCAAGCGGGACTTTGCAGTAAAGAGAAACTACCACAGTGCCGACGATTTTACCGAAACAAGCATTGAAAATAACTAAAACGAGTAGTCCCCAAGACTGAGCTCCTTGTATCGTGGCGACATCTGTTTTCAAACCGCTGGAGACGAAGTAAAGCGGCAAGAAAAGGCCTGACACTAGATCCTCCACTTTCTCAACCAGAGAATTCGCGAAATTACCTTCTTTAGGGAAAATAACTCCGATCACAAACGCACCGAACAATGCGTGGATCCCAATCAAGTCCGTCATGAAGCTGGCCGCAAGAACAATACCTAACGTGAGACACACGTATTGTTCTTTAATTGGTTCCCCTTCAGGACAACGTTTAGCAATCCACTTCATCGCCGGTTGCACGGCAAAGATACAGAACAGGACGAAACCGGCACCAGCTAGAAACACCCAGAGAGAGGTGAGCGGAGAGTTCCCATCGCCGGAGAGAGCCACCGCGAGAGCAAGTAGAATCCAAGCAGCCACGTCATTAACCGCAGCAGCGGACAAAGCAATCTTCCCAATATCAGTGGTAAGAAGCTTGATCTCAGCGAGAATGCGAGCCAAGACGGGAAAAGCTGTGATGGAGAGAGCAACGCCCATGAAGACGAGGAAAGGAGCTTTGCTAACTCCATCAGCTATGGAGCTACGTAGAGCAAACGAAGTTCCGATGCCAAAGATAAAAGGGAGAGTAATTCCGGCTAGTGCGATCGACAGAGCTTTCTTTCCGGTTCGTTTCAGGGATTTAGGGTCAAGCTCGAGGCCAACGAGAAAGAGGAAGAAGATGAGTCCTAAGTTCGCAAGTGTGTCTAAAACCGTTAGACTCTTTGCTGGAAAAATTGTGTTTAGAAACTTTGAACTTTTCCCAAGAGCTGATGGTCCAAGTAATATTCCACCCTAAAACACCAATCACAGCAATATCAAACACATACTTACAATTCATCTTACGGTATATATTAATTTTCACACAAGAAAAAATATACTAATTGTGTTTTTGCAAAGTAATCAAATACTAATAAGAAAAGTATGCATTTATGACTAGTCAGTTTTAGTGAAGGTATAAAAAATGATATAAGCATATCTTCCACATTGATTGGAACATGTGGAAAAGTGGAAGTATAAAGAAATATGTAATAAACGGATAATACACTCAAAGCCTTAACGTGTCAGCGAATTTCGTGGAAGAAAATGAATATTCTAATGAAAATTCCTCGGAATATACGTCATTACATATCATCGACGACTAATTCAAGCATATGATTGGTCTAGAATTTAGATAAATGAATTATTGATCCAATTGGTAACATCTTTGACTTTTAATAAGAAGCAAAAAATCGAGAAAGATCATTAATCAATAAAGAAATGAAGAAATAAACTGAAGAGAATAAATAAACGTACCACTATCTCGGCGATGACACGTGGTTGCCGGAGAGGACGGAGGAGAAAAGCAAGAACACGAGTGAGAAAAAGAACGATGCAGATCTGGAGTATCAGAAGAGGCAACGCGTGATGCAGAGGATTCTCTCCCTGAAAGACTCCATTGGAAGTTGCTTTCATTGGTCCTGGACATGTTGTATCGTTTGTTCCCATACCTTTCAGATCTGACAAATATTGGAATTATTAACGAATTAGTAGTAGTCATCAGTTTCTTGCATTTTCCCGGAAAAAGAAACAAAACAAAAAAATCAAATGAAACGATTTGGCATTATCTCGGAAGAGAGTAATAGAAAGTAAAATTACGATGAAGTTTCTCGGAAACATAGGAAAAGAAGAAACCTATGAATTTTCTTGATTCTTTTTAATTTTCCCGGATACTAAATAGAGATCAATACACATACATGATACAGATAGATACAGAGAGGAGATACTCACGGATATTAATATCTGAAAACGGAGAATATTCTTTGTTTCTACTCGATCGATATAAACGGATTTCGAGTTTTCTTGATTTGTGTTTGTGAATTCAAAGAGAAACGTGAGGGACAAGTGAGAGTGAGAGGGGAGGTGGAGTATCTGGCCGTTACTAGGGTTCCTTATATAGCCTCCAATCTAGCGAAATATCGATAATACCCCGGATTGCGCGGGAAGTATCTCTTCTTCTTCTTTTTTATATATAAAAACAAAGAAAACATTATCTATAGGCTAGGGTTGGCAACTGACAAGCTAGTTGATTTCTCCGGGAATCTATTATGTATTAGTTTTCGGTATGGGTTAATGTAAGTGGTACATTCGTTATGAATTAAATTATTTTTAGAACATTATCTTCTTTTTGTGTTAATTAGACCATTATCTTTTTATATATTGTTGTACCAATAGAAATGGATTGTATCTTAAATTTTTCAAGAACATATTTATATACCGAAATGTATGTGTTTCATAAGACTAATGGAACTTGAGGTGGTTAATTTCAGATTAAAATAAATTAGCAAAAAACAAATTGAAAGCTTACTAAAATGCTAGTGAAATAAAACTATATATATCATTAAAAAATGAATGAGATAATACACAAATCTGACATGATATTCAGGTGGGGGGATATTGCAATTCGTATTTGCGTACTTGCCACTTGTAAGATAATCCGGAATTACAGTCTTTTTATGTTTTGGTATTTATATATATTTCAAACTTTCAGAGCCACCTAAAGAAGAACAAATATATATCATTAGACTTTCTATGTAAACAGATCTCATGTGTCTCTCTTATCGCAATCACTAAAACGCCTTTCTAGCTATCGACGTAAAGTAGACCCAAAAGCTTCTTGATCGAGTTTAACCTTGCTAGTATACGTAAGCACAGAAGCAATTCCGTATATCTCGTACATACACAAAATATATAGTATATGACTGCGCTTTAAAAATAAAGCACCGGCCACCATTTGTTTCATTAAAGATATCTCAACCTGATGTAAACTAAATGGAAGTAATTAAGGTCTATATATCTATATGTAGCACACGAGTGAATAAATAAGACATTTAGTTTCAAATACTCCGTATTATGTATAGGTTTTATCCAAGTTTCGACTCACGTTCACCGTTGCAATTACACGGATCACATGAAAATAATGAATCTATTTAATTGCGGTCTGAATTGATGTACCGGGTTGAACGTCTTCAAATTGAATGTGTTTTCTTTATAATTAATGTAGAACTTTTATGGTGCCCTTAGCATAAAAACCTCTTTAGTTTGACCTATCTGCCTTGAATTGAATTTACTTCTTGATCGTAAAATCCGTTTTGGGTCAACGTGAACGCTGGTACTACATTAAGACTGATTCAAAGCAAAACTTCTAATTTATAAATAAAATCAACGATTCAAAATGAAAGATAAAAAAAAAATTATATAATCATGAAATCATCTAATTATCAAGAATCAATTGTAGGATTATTTTTGATGTACACCCGGATTATATCGGTTATAATATTCAATATAACAAAAATGTCGATAATGCATAGTTATATATATCCTTGAAAACTAATTAATAATATTGAATACAGAACAATAATATATTTCTTACATTTAAAATAAGTTAATATTAATATGCTCTGCTTTCAGATGTAGAAAAATATATGGGTTTCGCCTAAACTTTCTAATCATCAAAGAGAATTATATTCCACTTGTTTTAAAAGAAGAAGTTTTTATAAAATCAGTCTCCAGACACATTATCCGTTCGATAACTTACTTAAATAAATTCAATGATGCTTGAAATGTCAGATTTCAAATTCAGTGTATTATCGTTTAATAAGATAATGTCAATGCTCGGTTGATTGAAAACATTTAAAAATGTTGGTTGGTTAATTGATTACTCAGAAAATTTAATAGGTTTAACAGAAATAACGATAGTGATATGCAAACTATACATCTAATAATTAAAAATGTTAATGTATACACAGATGATCATAAACCTAATTGAGGTGTCGAAATATTCTTAAACTTCTACTATGACTCATATGAATATATAAGAATTAACAATCAGCAAGCAATTAAGTATGTTTATATGTTTGAACCTACATATAGTAGATGGCATGTATTAATTAAGTAATGCGTGTTTAGTGTATACAATAGGAAAATCGTGGTACCATACTCTGATCTACGCTGTGATTGTTGAAGTGAGCAGTGTACACCTGTACGTATTGTGTCTGTCATATTGACATGGTAAACATCTCTCAAAATTTAGATAAGACTAGTTTTCTAATTAGATTCAGAAATAAACTATAATCAAATCAAGAAAGTACGAGCCGGAAAAATACCCAAAAGATAATAATAACGTTGACTCGGACACGTGTGAAAAACTAAAGAGCATTGACACGTGGACGTATAACGTTTCGGCCATGCTAAAAGTTCATTTTATTGTTCTTTAAACAACTCTAAATTGATAGAATAATTGCTTATTATTCCTATAATTTGCTTTTATCCGACAGAGTCAACGAATACCTTGATGATAAAACCTCAGGGCGACTTATTCAAATATTAAACTATTCAATCACAATTCGTTCTAAGTTTCAACTTTAAGTTCTGATAATATAATCCGATGGGTAGCACAATCTAATTCTCTTTAATTAGTGGCTCAAACTCATAGCGTCGGAAGAGAAAGTAGTTTTGTTTTTCACTTTCGCTTGTTCTCTACTGTGGACTTATATCATCAACTCAATATCCAAATTTGTACAGAATTTTTATCATTTTTTTGTAAATAAACCCAAAAGCACAATCAAATTTTGCAACGAAAACAGGGACTGGAGACTTTTAAGCAAATTATATACCGATGACGAAATATTTATCAATCATTGTACGTAAATAATGAATTTGAACAAAGAGAAGATAAATGAATCCGTCATAGTGATCATACATTCATAGACTTTCTTCCAAACAATATTAGGTAAGCATGTATGACGCAGTTTCTACAAAGGATTGTTTTTTTTTGGTATTACAACTGGGCCCACCTAAGAAACTATTAAATCATTCTTATCCCACATATGATAATGCACATAGATTAGATTACGGGCTCGATTAGTGTTTAATAGAGTAGTAACAAATAGAAGAGAGAACAAAAATCAGAGTAGACAGCAGTATGTGAATGGTGTTTAGTATAGACTTGCAAGAAGATAATTGAGGAGACGAAATATATTTATTACTTTTTAATTGGTAAAAAACAATAAAAAAACTCTAAATAATACTTATACTCAACTCTTTGGTTTGTCTAGTTTAAACACTAATCACACTACTACAGGAATGTGTTTTTATGATACTCCTTAAAACGACCGGTATCTATCACAACGTCATTCATTATTTTCAGAAGAAGCTATACGATACGGTTTACAGTAATGAAAAAAATACTTAACTATTTACATATGGATAATCTAATTTACACAATACGTGTCAAAAGATTCAACCTGAAAATTATGATTTCTGTTTTTTTTTTTAAATTGCCTTTATTAATCTAGCTACATAATATGAACACTTAGTATTTAAGGAGCATCTTTAGATATCTAAAGTCTAAACTATGTCTCGCTTGCAAAGTCTTCTATATATATTGATCCTATTACAGTATCAACTATTGAGATGAGTTGTTTATTAAATAAAAAGAACGGTCGATCTCAGAATTGTAGATGTATTTAACATTATCACCCACTATATAAAGGTGTTGAGATTTGAAATAACAAATGCCGTTGACGTACTAATAGTTTCCATCGCAACAATCATTCTTCTTTGGTTACTGAATCGTAACAACCGTGCACAAATAATTAACTACGAAGGTACATATTCGTTGTAAAGTTGAATCTAATTAAGATGGCTCATTTACACACGATTAACCAACAGAAAGTATATTGACATAATGAACGAGTTTACGTGTTCTTGAAGTTTTCACATAGATATGAAACCAATGCGATAACTTTTCCTTTGAATTGAATTGTCCATGGTTCTCCGACCAGTCTAATCCCGTTGGTCGGAAAGCTAGAAAGTATGTGGGCTTGTATTTGCAATATATACTTATACGGCCCATTTATTAATTAATAGGCCAGACATGTGAATGGGTTTTACAGTAGGCCCATATTATTGTGGAGGGGAATCAAATCTGGTCTATTCTGTATAATTCAATTTCAATATGATCTAAACGCTCCGTTGATCAAAACCTTCTCTCGCTCGCTCGTCTTCTTCGATCTCTTCAGTTGCGCCCTAGCAGGTACATGTCTTCTCGAATTTGGGGTGTCATACATATATATATATACTCATAGATCTCGATTTGATCCCAATCTCGAATAGATGATAATTCTAGTTTGTTGTGAGATTCTGGAATTGTTGGTTAGGACAGATCTGCATTGACTCTATAGAACAATTTGTGTGATTTGAATTTTGAAATTTTTGTTATTGATTTAGTGAGAATAATGGATCTGATCACCGTTTTTATTTTCATCTGTGAACTAAATGCGTAGACTTTGTTAAAGTTTGCATTTTTTTTTTTTTTTTGGATTTTCGGATCTGATGGAAATTCTCAGATTCAGCATTGACTTAATCCGATGATTTGTGGGGTTATTGGGAAATAACAGATTATTCGAGTAATTGGAGGAAACATGGAATCGAGTGGTAACCATGGAGGGATCCAGCAGCTGCTTGCTGCTGAACACGAAGCTCAGCAAATTGTCAATGCTGCTAGGACCGGTAATTACAAAGCTCTATCAGTATTTCTCATTGCTTTACCTTAGTGCCTTTGGTTTAGTAGCATTAGATTCGAATCTTTGAGCTCCTTGTGAATTTTTTAATTACCAATATTTGAGATTGAGAATGTGTATATATGTTTTTGGTTTTTAAAGCAAAAATGACAAGGCTGAAGCAAGCCAAGGAAGAGGCTGAAACTGAGATTGCTGACCACAAAACCAGTACTGAGCATGGTTTCCAAAGGAAACTCGAAGCGGTAAATAAAACTTGTTCTTAAGCCTTTTATCAATCTGTTTCTTTCTATACATCCTGTTATTGATGAGAATTTATTTTTTTAACTGTGAATTAACAGACGAGTGGAGATTCAGGTGCAAACGTGAAGAGGCTTGAGCAGGAGACTGATGCCAAGATCGAACAATTGAAGAACGAAGCTTCCAGGATCTCCAGAGATGTTGTCGAGATGCTTCTGAAACATGTGACCACTGTGAAGAACTGAGATATATCTCTCACAAGCGATCCATTCTTTTTTTTTAAGAGTGGATTTCGGGTTTTTATTGTTTTTTGTGGATTTCGGGTTTTGACTGTTGCTATTGTTCTCTCCAGAAGACGTATTGGACTTCTTTATTTGTAATAAAAAAAAAGTGAAAAACAAAAGAACCCATTGGATTGTTTTTGTTGTATCAAGGTGTTTGTAATAATAAAGACTAAATTAGAGAGCATAGAGGGCCCGACAGTGAATCAGTGGAGAGCATGAAAGTTTTTGTGTTTGCCTTCGTGATTTCTATGCGACCGATTTGGAGCGCAGGGCACCAGACGGATTCGAGTTGATCTATAATTAAACTAGTGCCAGAGGAATCTGCATTAAGACTACCAACATTCAAACAAGAGAGTGATCGACCGAAATAAACGAGGTGGAGAAGAATCTTATACATGGACTCTCCAACTTGTGTACAAAAAACAAGGACCTATATGCAGAATCAATCACAAAAACTAGGAGTTGGATAGAATAAAATAAAACGACAGATTTAAAGACAAGATCAACAAGTGTGGTTCGTATCCACTCAGCCAATTAAGACAAATGGTAACTGGAACGTCTTAGGTTGCAAATTTTGCAATCTCTCTTGTGGACTCAGATGGAAAGTCGCCTAAGAAAACATAGTTATGAGCCAAATAAGGTATCGGCTTCTAGAAAATGGAGATGATTTCTGATGGGTAGAGGAGCTCAGAAAATGAAGAAATGGTGTAAAAGGCGATAATGAACGTTGATCAACAATAGGATGTAACGTTAACAATGGATTTTAGGAAAAGACTTATGAGTTGAATAGCATATGATTTGTTTACTTTTAACACACAAATAAAACTGTAGAAGTACAGAGACTAGTAAGTGCGTTACATTTATAGGTTTAAAAAAGTTCGTAGATGAGAAAAGGGAACTGGGACTGAAGCCTCTACACATTAAATAATTGCCAGTTCCCTACATTATCTTTGTTTGTGTCTTAAGTCCACGTACCAATGAAGTTAAGAAAAATATATAAATAATCAGTTAAGAGAATTTTGCTCATTTTGTTTTCCTACAAAAATTTATCCTTATAAAAACCCATCACCACTTGCATTGTGTATTTCCTCACATCCATGGTCCATCATCAATATATTTTACGCCTCCCTCTTTCTTTCTCTCTTCATCTTTTTATTTTTTTTCTTGTTCACATCTCTCTTTATCAAATCTTCTTTTATTCAAACTCTTTATCATTCTCTTAATCCAATACATGCATACATACACACCATCATTGTATTCTCTCTAATTTGTTTCCAAACTCTCTTATCTCTTCCATTCTCCCTCTTACATACATACCTACATACGAATTACTGTTGTGAAAAGATCCTTTTACAATTGCTTTTAACTTTAGATAAGATCGAGGGTTTCTTTCTTTTCCTCCAAATCTTGCTGCATATTTTTCAAGATCATACTTTCCCCTTATTACTTATTAGGATTCTAGACCCGTTCACATATAGAGTACATACACACTAGGATCCTACTACATACATGTAGTTTGTACGGGAACGGCATCTTTATATAATCACTATTTTGAATTGATGTTGTAGGAATATGTAGTGTGAGAGAGCTTCCTTGAGTCCATTCACAGGTCGTGATATGATCCAATTAGCTTCCGACTCATTCATCCAAATACCGAGTCACCAAAATTCAAACTAGACTCGTTAAATGAATGAATGATGCGGTAGACAAATTGGGTTATTGATTCTCTCTGATTGGACTGAAGGGAGCTCCCTCTCTTTTAAGTATTCTAATTTTCTTGATCAATTTTTAATATTAAGTCGTCCCTGCATAAAATCATATTTGCTTACTTTGAATCTAGTCATAGAGGTATAATTCATTCGTATGTATATTAAATATCCTGGGTTTCTCTATGTTTCAGACCTTCAGCTTGAATATATGAAGAAAAATATAACCGATTAATTAATCATCTACCTAGGTTAATCTACGTAAACATCTATTGGCTTAGGCAATCTCTGTATCCTTTCGGTTAATTTATAATCTATCTAGGTTAACTGTATTCGGCTTGATGAACCCTAGCGACTAGGTTTTCCTTGTTCCTTATCTATCCAAAAAATAGATTTATTTACGAAACCTTTACGAGTGTAATTTTTTTTTATCTATTTAAATAAGTTTTTCCATCTCTCAGTTATTCTCTGATACTCTGGGAATTAGCGGTTGCATTTTACCAGTAGGGTTCTGTTTATTTAGATGGCTAGGGTTTAGTGTAATTGAAAATAATTTGACTGAAGGATTGAAGAGGATGAAGCTTGACGACAAACTTATTAGCTTTGTTTCCTCTTGGGGCATGAAGAGTTAATACTGCAGCAACAAGTTCCCATAATTTAATTACTTTACACTTCCCAATTATGGTGTTCTTTCTTCAATGACGACATTCTTTAGTCTTTTTATATTTGTTGTATTTAAATTTTCTTATTTAAAAATCGCTTCGGTTTCTGTCGTAGAGCTTTGGAAGTTGAAATGACATTTTATCTCCATTGGAAAAGTATGTGTGTATTTGTTTTTTAATCTTTTTTAGTTAACACTCGATTAAATTATTGAACAATAAAAAAGCTTCAGATTTTCTGAACAAAAAAAGAAACTTAGGATTTTTATGTTAGCAAGACCCAAACCATTGAGACTATAACTAAAAGTCTAAAATCGCGTCAGTGCAGTCACGTAACACCATTGGATTAACATTTTTTCCAAATTGTACTCAAAATTATTATTACGAACAATACTTCCCTATGGTCACATGTTACATTGACGTCTACGTGTCGATGTCGGTCTGAGTTTTCTGTCACTCTTCTTCTTTTATCATTTTCCTCTTTTTTTTTTTGAATAGGCAATAATTGTATTTTATTAGTTTTTTCTTTTTGGTGGCACTATCATATCTTAGATGGAGAAAATTTAACATCAGTTCCTCTCTTGTAATGATTTTTTTTTGGTTAACATTATCCTCTGATGTTTTATGACACCTTAGGTAGTTTTTACCTCTCTTTACTACAGATACTATATTCATCTTTTCTTGGGTTTTTTATTTTTCCACGACAAATTGTAAGTTCTATATTCCATATTTATTATGTAGATAAAACTAGAGTAATACGATGTATCTTTTTCATTTGTAGATCGGGACTTTCTTAGTCAGTGGAAATAGGTAAAAACATGTATCTATAGTCATATAGTTATATACCTGTCCCTCCTAGTATGGAAATAAAACGATTTAAACATGTTCTTTGCCCCTTCCAATTATGCGTAAACATCAAGAATAGCTTAACTATATTATTAGAAAGAAACACACTTTAGAACTTTTAACCAGAAAGAAATCAGGAAGCGCTCATTAATCATTTTAATTTGTTGTCATTGTGCCTGATGGAGAAAAAAGGATAGCTATTTTTTTCCGGAAACTATATATTTAAAATTTAAATGTGGAAGATACTGTTGACAAAAAATAAATGTGGATGACACCAGAACCTAAAGCGAAGGTTCGCCGGGAAAAATCTGACGTGCGACGGGACTTTTCTTCTTCGCGGTGGGCGTAGGGCTGATAGGGTTTTGCTCACCATACGTATATACGATGACCATACTGTATGTAACTTAATTAGTGTCTTTTTTGTCATCTAGTAGTATTTAACTAAAAGTAACAACTATAATTTTTTGACCAAAAAGAAAGAAACAACTATAATTTTTATTTAATCAGTGTCATTTCCTTAATATTTGTAACGGTTGATTATAACAGGTGATGAGGCTTTACGTAAATTAAACTAGCCGCAAAATACTATTCGGAGAAATTACAAATTAACCACCTAGAACCACAAACTAATCCGAGCAGAAAAACAAACAACGACGTAAACCCTTATCAAAAGCAAGAAGAGGCACGGTGAGTAGTTATCTGAGCTAGAAGCAGAGCTCACGCAACTAATCCAAAACTGAAAAACAAAAAAAGGTTTTGCTCGCAACAACCACCACAAGCCAGAACACTGCTTCTCGATGGAGTCAACATATGGCAGGTTAATTAGAAGTGGTCATGGATCTGTTATGCGTTGATATTTGAATCCAACACCTATCAAATGCTTACCAATTTCCACAAGTTTGCTCTTCTGTTCATATAGATTGAAGAAGATTGATGCAGTCTCAACCAATTAGATTTAGATCAACAACCAATCTAATTATCTCCAATTAAATCATTTATCATTGAATTAACAAGTCGGTAGCTCAATAAGAAAGTATATTTGTCATGTCACCTTTGATTAACAGGATCAAATCACCAAAGTCTAAAGAGACTAATGAATCACGTTGTTATTGGTTAAAGGTCTGCTGAAAAGACCTCTAGTTAGGAACATAACTATTACAAATATATGTAATTTGGTGTAATAGTGCTGCCAATTATGCGTTCTAGGGGCTAAGTATGCCGATTTTGCTAAGCATCAATCTAAAGAAATGCTCTTTTCATTGAAAATTCGATGCCCTGTGACATAAAATATGTTTCCATGTTGGAATTTATAGACGCAATTAGGTGACCCTTTTGCTTTTGATTATACTCCATATTCCATAAAGTCATCGTTTTAAAAGATTTTCTTACTCTAGTTTAATGCTATTTTCCCCCTAGTTTAATGTTATGTACACGCCATAACCGATCATAAATATCTTCGAGATAGATGTCACATCATCATTTGAATTAAACCGATCATTGGGACGTTGGCTGGGGAAACATTGATAATTAGCAATCGCATAACGATCCTACGCTAACCAAAAAAAAAAATCTACAAAAGAAAAATCTCATTCGAAAGTTAGATTGATTAAGAAATGGTTTCAAGTGATTTTACGTCACAAATTAAACAATTATTACGTCAGCCGATTCGTTTTCAGATGTCTACCGCAGAATTAAAATGTTTATACTCTTTTTAGGCAAATGAAAAATTATTATGCTTTATTTAAAAAATGATCACAATACTGTACAATTCTTAATAAGATCATGTGAAAGACTTTCTAATATTCGTTGACTAACCAAAAGATAAGTTAAATTTTTTCTACTAGAAAATTAAGATTTAACTTTTTTAAAGCACGATCTTTACAGGTTAATAAAAATAAAGATACTAAACGATGTTAAGCATTGAAGTAGAACAAACCATGATATAATACTATAAAACAAGAAAATTTTAATTTTCATAAATTGTGGTGTGATGGATAAAATTGTCAGTTTAAAAATTAATTTATAATTTTTGTTTTTAAAAGTCTGTAATAAAATCTTAAACCTCTCGTTTGAGAAGAAAAAAATAGTCGTAACCTCTGTTCCAAATCATGTCTTCTTTTGCATACGCTTCGTACGAAGCATGTTTTAGCAGGACGATAGTTGTTTAAATTTCTTAAACTAAATATTGTTTAGTGATGAAATAGCTTTGCTTTTCTTTTATAAAAACAAATACTCGCTTTGGTTTTCAAACATCTCCATTGATCCGACGGTGTACTATATATTCACGTAGAAGCCATCACTAACAACTTCATTCACGTGACAAACTTGACCCCAAATCAAATTTACTTGACCCGACCTGTATGGCCACTACGCAACACGCGAATTGATGAATTTTCAGTAATTATAATATTTTATATATAATTCTAACTTCTTAAAAGCGATATGGGAATATCATCACATCAGTTTCTCGGTGGAGAGCCTAAAGTGAAAATAATAGTAATAAAGGATAATACTTGCAAAAATAAACCTGCTAGGTTCCATTTTGTGTCATAACTCATAACTTTAATGAATAAAATAATTTAGTCTAATCAATCTTTTTTCTCATCTGTCCATCGAGAGGGCACATCTAACCTTATGCCACTCTTTTCTTCTCCTTCCATCGTTTCCTGTAATACCATTAATTTTAGTGTTTTTTCTTCAGTTTTCCCATATAAAGCATAGTTAGTAATGATTTTGATTAGTGAAATATTTAATTCGATTTATGTAAAATAACTCAAAAATATTATCAATTAATTTTAAACTTGAATTTATATTTAAATTATAATGTATTATGATTAAAATAAGAATTTTGAGTTTTATCCATTACAAAATTAATAACTCAAAAATTAAATTAATATCAACAACTATCTAATATAGTAGAAGCTGCGTTAATAATTGTTTTTACTATTTACATTTTTCTTTTAGTTAATAAAATATTTAATAATTTAATATATCAATTTCTACTATATAATTTTTACTGCAAATTTCATCCATTTATAACATTTACTCTACGAGTGTGGTTAGAAACCAACCGGCTCATACTGTTGTCAATTGGTGTAACAGTAGCTTGAATCCTTTGGGGGATTGATTAAAAACAGCCGGGGGATGTAATATATAACTCTGTTTTTAACAACTGACAAGGTTGACAAGGTTTGTGTATACCAAACAGATTATCGATATAAAACCGAAATAATATAATACTGTGTATATCAACGATTTACCATTAACATTATGATCTATGTTTTTTTTTGGTAATAAGCAGATGATCTATGTTAGTGTTGCCATATGCGTTACCATTCAAATTGACATAATATATACTGTTACCAATTTTTAAAAAAATTCCAATGAAGATTTATGGGTTGTCTATTTTCTACAGGTATTCTCTAGAATAAAAACTAGAGGAGTAGTTTCGTTGTTTTAAAGATATAATTATATCAAACATTAAATTAATTTTTTTTCTTTTTTAAAATATGTCTTCTAATATTAAGAAATTAGAAACAATTGAAATATCGTTGATTATAGTTATTATTTAATTAGTACTCTCTCCGTATTTTAAAAAATATCGTTCTCGAGTTTAATTTTTGTTTTATAAAGAGTATTGTTTTATATTTTTCAATGCACTTTTATAAATAAAATTCAAATTTTAACCTTATTATTTACATGTATTAATTAGAGAAATAAATTTGTTTAATGTATTAATATAAGGTAAAATAGATTTTTTAATAAATTTTTTAATATGTGTGAAAAATTCTAGTAAAATAAAGAGATAGTATGTCTTACGCTTTTGTTCCTTTTTATTATTATTAATTTATTACATCACTTTTTAAAAAAAATTGTTTATTGTATTTTTTTTAAAATACAAACAAATTTTTTTACTATACTGCTGATTTGCTCTACCTAGTCAAACCAGTGCATGTACATTCGGTTACATATAATTGCTGTCGATGTACCAACAGGGTGGTTTTAGGTTTGCAACTGGGGTGATTTTCCAGTTTGATAGTAAGTCTGTGTATTACTCGATCCTTAGAGTCAGAAACGTTAAATATCCTATCTTCATATAAAGGAAAATAAACTATTGATATATATATATAAGAGTAATATTTTGTTTTTTCTGGGAAAATAAGAGTAATATATAAGAGATATTAATTATGATATTTATATTTATAAGGTACTTGAAAGAGTGACAAAAGGATTCCAACGCCTTTATTGGACATATAGGGTTGTCCCATGATATGACTCTGTCCTTCTACAGCTGTCTTCGTAATTCATCTTCTGCAATTTTATATCTCCTAAATTTTCCATCTTTCGAATAAAAATAACAATATATGTATATTTTAATTAATATAAAACAGAAGTGGGAAACAAAACTGCAGAGATTCCATGGATCTTTTTAATACTTGCTTCAGTCCTCTTGTAGTCTTCTAGTCCTCATATCAGGACCGGTCACGGTAAGAAATGAAAATTTTATCTGAAGAAACAAAGACTGATATTTTTGTAAGTTTACACTGACACCATGATAGTTCAATTGGAAAATTATTAGTTTAAATTAACAATTCGTTTTTTCAATGTTGATTTGTTATATGGTAACAAAAAGAATATTGACTCATTTTTCCATTCGTTCTTACATTCATGATAACAAAGGTGTCTTCGGTTAAAAATTAACCTTTTTTCTTGAGAAGTTACAAACATTTTTGATTAATGCTAGAAAAGGGAATAATTTTATTTGGTGATAAAATTTTGGTTCTATGCTTGCGTGGTTCAATATGACAATATCTGACGGTTTTCCTAGGCATAGCAATTGTGTGTAACTTGATTGTGATCAGCCCTTCATCTATTTTGTCACACTAACTGAACTGCCTAACCCACAATGTCTTGTTATAGGTTACGCAACGCTACTCGGAAATTCACAGATCACGTGCCGTGAACTACAGTTTTGTGATCACCGTTAGGCGTTAGCCACATACTTAGTAGAAGTGACCACATGGACATGCAAACTCAATGGCTAAGAGTTCTGAGTTTAAATTTCGCATGTAGAATAGTGTATTTGTTTTGGGACAATAAGGCTGCAGCACATAAACATATGTCAATTCGATTGTCATGTAATACTGATGCAATTTATGACAACGTCACGGTGAGAAATCATATGTTTTCGAAAAATCCTACCAAAATTTTGTTTGGTTTGATCAATCTCCGCAACTTCACAACAAACATAGAGAGTAATTTGAACCCAAAGTGATCAATATAATTCTTATAGTCTCTATGTAAGTCTCTAGTTCTATAATTTGAACCCAAACTGATCAATATATATACACTAAATATTAAACACACCGAGCAAAATCCAGTAGAACAAATGTGGTTACTTTACGAAATCGGCATAACATGCGAAAAAGGTGGAAATAAGCGAATAGGATCACAAGTTAAAAAATCTATATATATCAACTATGATCAAATGGGTTAAGCCATAAGTGTCTTTGTTGCTGCAACCATATCTGAACAACCATATGTGAACAAGATCACTATTTACATCCTAAAAATAAACAAAAGATGAAATGGTAAACGAAGGTATGTCAATTTGGGTATAGAACGTGAATGCCTTTTTGTTTGGGTGAAATGGAAATACAACTCATAGCTAAGCAGATAGTCTCTCTCTTACCTGTTTCATTTGATTTCATTTGTTATTTTATTCAAAAGAGTGAATCCTCAGTTTTTTCCCATCAGCTGATATGACCATTCAGTAACTTATACTGCTACTTTTCTCACCAATACGTACAGATTAACATATATACACTTAAAACCCTACATTTTACTTTCAAAACTACAAGAAGAAAACGAAAAGAAACGAGAAGACCTTATTTATCTTTATGAAATTCAACAGGATATGTTTCTTAATGAATGATAAAATTGTGTTTATGACTTAGTACTTTCTAGAAATTCAACTGCCGTACATATTTAATACTATAAAATAAAAGTCAATTGACAAATTAAAAATAATACATGTTCCTTTAATATTTTAAATATTTTATTTTTCTGTATTACTTTTTAAAGAAGAGATTTAAAAATAATTCATTTTTATTTTTCTCCTTTTCACTATCTTTGTAACTATTTCTATTTTCATAACTTTTAATTTTATTTTCACAATACATTAATAGAAAAAAAACAAAATTGTTATTTGTAATTTTATAATTAAATATTATTATCTCTACACATTTTTAAATATCATTTTTGAATATTATGCATGGACCAAAATATTAGTATTTACAGAAAGTACAAGTTCATAAGCACGATAACTTTTTTCCTTGTCTGGAACGATATTAGTCAAATTAAAGATTTACTTTTGTAAGATTTTCCCCGGTTATTATTTTTATTGCTTTTCAGGTGTGGGGTAAAAGAATTTCAGATGTTGAAAGTTACGAGTTCTGGAAAAGGCTGGGAATTTATTTTCCATTCTACAAAATATAAATCAAATTGAAGTTTCGGTCTATCTAGGCCCATTATTTTGAAGTTGGCCCATATTCCTACAAAGATAAGCTTTAGCTCAAATCTTTTTTCTCTTGTAAGCCCAATATCTTGCGTAGTAATTAGATTTATTGATTTTTACTTTTGTGTTACTGACCAGCTATATTTAATCACATAACCGTTGAATAACACACTTGGCCAAATGCCAAATTTTCTAATAAATCTAAAACCTTATACTATTTCAACAACGAAACATATGTTAAATAATTTTATAGGATAAATGGTCTAAAGTTTAAGAACACAGCTCCTCATATATATGAACTATTAAATCACCATCACTCGATTAAATTCCGTACAGTGTAAAATAAAAATAAAAATATGGAAATTGATTGTCCAACTCATGTTTTTGTAAAATTATCATAAAAAAGTACTATAAAACATAAAAAGTATAATGAAAATTTATTTATAAAAAAAAATCGAAAGTTTAGTTTTAGAAAGTAGGGATAATGATTTTAGGGAAGGGAAGAGAGCGCAATCAACGGCACGAATATGATTTACCAAAAGTCAAAAGACAAAAAAAAAGTCAACACTTTGATGGTTTTTTCCTTTGCATGCGTTACTATCTTATCATTCTATCTCACTAAATCGTGAAAATTTTAATACTAAACTTACGAAACTCTTTTTTTTTTTTTTAAGCATTTGCAAAACTCTTAAGTAAAAAAGTTCTTGAAATTCAAGACTCCAATTCGTACTTTTTCATTGTATTTCAAATTGCAAGATCAAATTGAGTCTAATCTGAAGTTTTCAGATTTACTTTTTATAAGATCTGAAAGTCATTTACAAACCAGCAATCCAAAATATAATAGTTAATACATGCATCATTATACTTACGGCCCTACTACATTTACATGCCTTTTTTACTTCCTTGCACAATTTCTAAATCTAAAGAACAAATTATTCAAAAGAGAGAAACACGAAAGGACAACATGAACACCAAACCTCTCATTTGTTATGTTGTGTTCTTGCTAAACACAAATTTATTTTCTTCTACATCGCCATCCTCTCTCGTCCACTTCAACTCCACAACATCAATCCTTAATGTCACTTTACCACATTCCTTATCTCAATCCCTTGAGGATTTCGCCCTCAAGACGTTAACCAATCAACATCATACCGGAGCTTTATACCGAGCTGTCTTACCTGAAAATTTATCGGGCATCGAAGTCTCCATCGTCCGTCTTACCGGGAAGAGCCTCTGGAACTCCGGAGCTAAGTTCAGTAACGTGCTTATTCCGGCAAGGTCAGTTTCGGTTCCTCCTGCAAGGAGGGTCGCTATTGTGTACCAAAATTTAGGGAATTGGTCTAACCATTGGTATACCGTACCCGGTTACCGGTTAATCACTTCTGTCTTAGGGTTTAGAGTTCTGGACGTGACGGATCAAGACAACGTCAAAGAGATCAGTCTGAAGATGAAGGATCCGGTAGAGATTTTGTTTAGGGATTTACACAAGGACACGGATGACAAAATGTTGTCTAGAGTAAGTTGCGTGAATTTCAAGGCACAGAACAAAGACGAGGAAGCAGCTCGTATAAGCCGAATGGTTCTCCCCGGCGTGTGTTACGGTTCGAGCCATGGAGATTATTCGGTGATCGAACCTTTAAAGAAAAATAAGAAGAAGGCCGAGCCGTGGTGGACCTGGTGGTGGTTGTGGATCGTGGGATTTGTATTGGGGTTTGGCGTCTTAGGGTTTGTCTGTACAGTGGGGATTAGGATTTTAAGAACGAAGAAGATTCAAGTGATGATGGAGAGAGAAGCTAATGATGGTGAAGTGTTTGAGAGCAGATGGGTTGGTGGAAGTAAAATGCCATCCGCAACTGTAACCAGAACCCTACCAGAGTCCGGATTCGAAAACGGGTCTCTTGGATAAAAGTTTGTGTAAAAATAATTCAAAACCGAAAATTACTTTTAATATAAATATGTAGTCAACTTACTATGTATAGAACAAAGCACTTACTTTGGTCCAAGCTACGAAGCTTTGAATCCACTTTAATTTTTCTTCTCAAACACAACCCCTCCTGAGCTGCAACACAAACCCGTTTGCATATCAGCTTTTTCAAAACCGTTCTAGTCATCAAGTACACAGATTCAATTTTAGGAGTTTCTCACATCATGTAAAACCAGATTACCAAACTCTGATATACCTACCATGATCTATAATTAATGAGAAGTCACATCCATATATAGTTCTCTTGGTTAAAAAAAGAATCTCATTAACTCTAAAATCCATAGATCGAACAAAAAGCTCCCTTTCTTTCTTTCTTCTTTTTTCCTTTCAGATTAAAATTACTGTTGTCAAGTGAAAAACAGTGTGCAGAAAGATAAGTTACCATTGGAGACTGCGAGGATCATGTGATTTAGGTGGAGGAGGAAGGAAAGTTCGCTGGTCCACAGCAACTTCTGGGGCATGAACCTTAACCTTAGCTGTATATTCGTCCTTTGTATCATCGAGAACAGTCTCAGACTACGCTCAAGTTCTCTTCACGACAATGCAACAACACCGAAGGTTCTTTCGACCGAAGGAAACACTGCATCAGTGGAACAAGAAACGGCACACAGTTTTCTGATACAATAGAGAGACGAAGAAGCAACGTAAAGAAAGGCTTAGTTTCGGGCCACCTCAGCAGCAAACGAGAACCCAAAGGGCCGAAAGGCCCATCACTTGTAAAAGCGTCTTACGACCATACACATTTATTATTTATTATACTAGTACGTATTATTAAAGTTTATAATTTAATGTTTCTGAAACTTGAAAGAAAATTGTAAGAAAAATGTATGTGGTATTTATAAATATTACGAAATTCCGAAAGGTTTATCATGCTTATATATTGAAAACATAACTACTAATATATGATGTGTATTAATAATAAAATGTAATTTATAGATAACTTGGACATATTGTATGTCAGTTCAGAGTTTTTTTCGTTGATGAAACTTCATTAATGGATAAATGTATATTAAAGGTTACCTATGTTGGTCAAAGATTCGTGGGATATATTTTTGGTAACTTTTTTAAGGAAAGGAGAGATGGCATACCCACTTTCGTCACTAACATAAATCGTCACTTTAGCATGTCACATGAATATTGATCTAAAAACAGTTAAAAATTTTATCCATAAATTATACAATTGTGAAATGGAAGACTATCTAAAACTAATTTCTTAAATGCGACGTTGATGACATTTGGGATGCTGAAAGAGTGGCCTACGGTGTTGATCGGAACCTTCGGAATGACTATGGATGTGTCAAATGAGCTGGAGTTCGTTGAAAGCAAACAAGAAACAGAGTTTTCTCTCTAAATATTCATTTTTTCCTTATTTGTTCACAAATCTTACAAGAGAGAGATTTATAGTTCAGCTTCACTCTTAACCTAATGGAATATACTAGAGAATATTCTAAAGACAGCTCACTAACACTTTGAACTTAGAGAGGAGAAACGATTGCCAAGTTTAATGGCAACTGACGTCTTCTTTGCCGTACTCTCAGCTTTATCTTCTGCATCTGTGTTTTTGGTCAATCCTGCTGTTGGCTGAGTTGACCTGTATTTGAGCTTCTCTTGAACGTGGCCCATCTCTTCATTTCCATTTCGAAATTGGGCTTTGTTGTCCATGTTACTAACAGCCCCCTGCAAACTCGTGGTGGGTAGAAGATCCACACCGAGTTTGAACCGGAGATCACAGAAGTTTTGACAGGGAAGCGACTTTGTAAATATGTCTGCGAGTTGGTACCGAGCTGGGACATGCTTGACTATCAAGAAACCACGAGCTACCTGCTCACGAGCATAATGGTAGTGAATTTCAAAGTGTTTTGATCGTTTGTGGAGAACTGGATTGGCTGTAAGATGAACTACATAGAGGTTGTCGCAGTAAATTTCAGCAGGCTTTTCGAGAGTGATGCCAAGATCTTTTAGCATGCCTGAAATCCAAGATACTTCTGCAGTTGTGTCAGAGAGTGCTCGGTATTCCGCTTCAGTGGAAGAGCGTGAAACAGAGGGCTGCCGTTGTGCTGACCATGAGATGATGTTGGAGCCAAGGAAGGTACAGAAGCCTCCAGTAGACCTTCTTGTGTCACGGCATCCTGCCCAGTCACTATCACAATAAGCTCGGAGAGTTGAATCAGTGTCTGAAGTAAGATGAAGACCCATTGACACTGCTCCTTTGAGATAACGAAGAATTCGTTTGAGAAGAAGAAAATCAGATACTGTTGGAGCGTGCATTTTCTGACAGACATAGTTCACGGCATACTGAATATCTGGTCTTGTCAGTGTCAAATACTGCAACTTTCCCGCAAGACTCCTGAAGTAAGTGGGTTGATCAAACATTTCAGCTTGATGAGGTACGCGATCAAGCTGCAAAGGAAGGGGAGTCGGCATTGGAGCACAGTCGAGCATTCCAGCAGTCTGCAACAAGTCAAGCGCATATTTTTCTTGATTGAGAAACAGACCTGTAGAGGTGAAATGAGCTTGAATGCCGAGAAAGTAGCTGAGTGGTCAAAGATCTTTTAGGCGGAATTTGTCAGCCAATGCTTCAAGGAAACGAGTAATAAGAGATTGATCATTACCGGTGAGAACCATATCATCAACATACAATAGTAAAAACATCACACTTCTCCCATGTTGATAGTGGAACAAAGATGGATCTCTCACGTTGCAAATGAAACCAAACTCAATTAGATAAGAGCTGAATTTATCAAACCACGCTCTTGGAGCTTGCTTGAGCCCATAAATGGCTTTGTGAAGCTTGCATACATATTCTGGGTGGTTTTTATCCTCAAAACCAGGAGTTGTTGCATATAGACTGTCTCATGCAAATCACCGTGTAAAAATGCATTTTTAACATCGAGTTGTTTAATGTCCCATTTCTCTGTGACTGCCATATGCAGAACCATTCTAACTGTGGCTGTTCTTACTACAGGGCTGTAAGGCTCCAAAAAATCAACTCCTTCTTCTTGCTCACAGCCTTTTGCGACAAGTCTGGCTCGCAATTTTTCTAAAGTTCCATCTGCTTTGAGTTTGGCTCTGAAAACCCATCGGCAGCCAAGTAAGTTTACATCTTCTGGTGGTGGAACTACACTCCAAGTACAAGTTTCCTTGCAGGTGCTTATTTCTTCCCCCATAGCACCATTCCAGCCAGGATGAGACAACACTTCAGCAATTGTTTTGGGTTCTGCAGGTATGCCTCTTATTGTATGAAGAACATATCGTGGATTTGGTTTAACAATTCCAGCCTTCCTTCTTGTCGTCATGGAGTGCTCATTAAGGACATTGAGAGGTTGATCTACAGCATCCTCAACAGCAGGAGGATTAGGTGAATTTGGTACAGCCTCATCTGAAACTGTAGGCGAAGCAGGTTCCATCTCTGGATTTGGAGTCGTGGTTTGTTGCTGTGGGTTTACGACTCCTGGTTGCTTGCGATTAACCACTAGTTCTTCTGGTGGAGGATCAGCACAAGATTCAGTGGACACAGAGGTTTGATCAGATACCAAATGCCATGACTTTAGAAGCGGTGTGTTTGCAGCAGGTAGAAGATGTTTGTAGCTGTCAGCAAAAGGAAAACGATCTTCATCAAAGAGAACATGGCGACTCAGGTAGACTCTGCCGGCTGGTGGATAGTAACATCGATATCCCTTGTATTGTTCAGAATAGCCAAGGAACACACACAGCAGAGATTTGGGATCAAACTTGTTGGCGGCATATGGACGCAAATAAGGATAGCAAGCACTCCCAAAGACTCTGACTTGAATGTAAGATGGAGCATACCCATTTAACTTTTGAAAGGGACTCATTGACCGATTGTGAACTGATGTAGGTAGCAGATTGATTAGGAAGTTAGCAGTGATGAAAGCATCAACCCATAATGCTGGAGGCAAATGTCCCTGAAACAACATAGACAATCCAAGTTCTGTGACATGACGATGCTTTCTTTCTGCTAAACCATTCTGTTCTGGAGTGTGAGGACAAGAGATATAGTGCTTGATGCCACAGTTGGTGAAGTGAGAGAGGAGATGATGGTTGACAAATTAACCACCTCCATCACTTTGAAAAATACCAATTTTCTGTTTGAACAGATTCTCAGCTTGTTGTTGAAAGAGTTTAAACTTTGAAACAACATCAGACTTGAATTTAAGAGGATAAAGCCAACTGAACCTTGAGAAATTGTCAATGAATACAACATAATATCTGAACCCCTGAACTGAAACAACATGAGCAGGACCCCAAACATCACAATGCACTCTTTCAAGTGGTTTAGTAGCTTGAAACATAGACTCAGAAAATGGTAATCTACTAGACTTTCCTAATCGACAAGCTTCACAAAGTGACTGAGTAGTCTTATTGATGATGATAGATTTGCTGGAGGATAGCTGCTGCAGAACTTGAGAATGGACATGTCCCAATCTTCTATGCCACACATAGTCTGAAACCGCTGATTGCCTGGAGGAGTAGAAGGCCAGAAAACGTGGATTGTCCAAGCTGTAAAGCCCTTTAGTTTTGCTTCCCAGACTGAGAAGCTGTTAGGTTGCTTTGTCCTTAACATAGACATTTGTAGAGTCAAACGTGAATTCACAAGGATAGTCATCTGTAAGCTTAGAGACTGATAAGAGAGATTTAGTTATATCTGGACAAACCAAAACATCATTGAGCAGTAGTGTACCTGAAATGGCTGGTAGAGCAATTGAACCAACATGAGTTATAGGAAGAAAATCACCATACCAACAATAACTGAGTCAAAGCCTTCGTAGGGTAAGGAACTGTGGAGATGTTGCTCGTCGTTGGTGACATGATGAGTTGCAGCAGTATCAGTGTACCATTCAGGACCACGAGCATCAGGGCGTCTCACTGTTGCAAGAGCTTGTTTCATATCCTCAACATTGAATGCTTGATCAAACCTTTTGAAACATTTATTAGCTGGATGACCAAACTTTCCACAGATTTGACATGTGGGTTTCTGATCAAACTCAGGGCCGGAACTAGAACCACACACTGCTTGTTGTCCGAACTGCTGGGGAAATCCTCTTCCTTGAGTCGTGTACTGTTGAGGAAAACTTCGTCCTTGAGTCATGAAGGATCCTCTTCCACGATATCCTCCTCGAGAGTAGCCTCTACCACGACTGAATCCTCCACGGTTAGTGTAGAAGGCTTGATGAGGAGAGAGCTCGGTGTTATGTCATATTTCTGCAGTTTGTCTTCAAAACCAATAAGCTTGTACACCACATCTTCAAATCTAGGACCAGGAGGAGTGTCCATGGAGTCCTCAATGACAGTCACTATAGCCTCATACCCTCTTCCTAACCCATTAAGTACTCCATAGATCTTCTCTTGTTCAGAGATAGGAGCTCCTATGGAATCAAGCTGGTCGCAGAGAGATTTTACCTCTGATAAGTACTCGGACAGAGTTTTAGAGCCCTTTGAAGTAGTTTAAATCCTTCTCTGAATATCCAGTCTTCTTGTTGCAGAGATGCGGTTGTATTTCTTGGCTAGAGCAAACCATATGTCTTGAGACGAGTGAAGACCATAAACACTTTTAAGAGCTTCTTCAGACAAAGATCCTATCAGCCACGCCATAATGAGTTGGTCAGTATGAACCCATTTGAGGAAGTCTGGGTTTGCAGCTTCCGTGACTTGGTCGCCATTGCGCACCGTGGTGGTTAGAGATGGACGAGGTTGAGCCCCAGTAACATAGCCTATGAGCAGTTGACTGTTTAAAAACTGCAGTTTCCATGAGAGATAGTTTGAGTCATTGAGTTTGAGAGTCACGACCTGAGTGATGGAGAGAGTAGCAGGAGTGAAAACATCAGAAGGTTGAGCCATGGCTCTGATACCATGAAAGCAAACAAGAAACAGAGTTTTCTCTCTAAATATTCATCTTTTCCTTACTTGTTCACAAATCTTACAAGAGAGAGATTTATAGTTCAGTTTCACTCTTAACCTAATGGAATATACTAGAGAATATTCTAAAGACAGCTCACTAACACTTTGAACTTAGAGAGGAGAAAAGATTGCCAAGTTTAATGGCAGCTGACGTCTTCTTTGCCGCACTCTCAGTTTTATCTTCTGTATCTGTGTTTTTGGTCAATCCTACCGTTGGCTGAGTTGACCTGTATTTGGGCTTCTCTTGAACGTGGTCCATCTCTTCATTTCCATTTCGAAATTGGACTTTGTTGTCCATGTTACTAACATTCGTGTCATACCTAAATGAAACTCAATTTATGGACAAAATCATGATCTCTTCAATAGGCAATATTATGTGCTCTCATGGGATCATATAGTGTCTTCTTTGAATTTGAACCGAAAGATTTAGTCCAATATGTATCCCGAGACATGGGGGCTTGCATTCAACCATGTCACCAAGGACTTTGACTAGGGAATTTGATCAAATTGGAGCTGAAATTTCAATCCAAAAAGGAAACAGAGCAGATAAATTTTCAATACAAAAAACTCCTTCTCTTCTTCTCAAGGGTTTTACCTTTTTCAAGTTTCCTTTCATTGTATAATGTTTAGACACTTGGATAGGCTGAAAAGCCGAGTTAGTATTTTATTTAGTTTAATGAAATTCACGCTGAGAAACAATATAAAAGAAAATACTAGAAATCAAATTTATTTGTCCACATAAATCAGACGATAAGGTGGTCATTTTCAAAATATTATTATACACATGTCTGATGTGCCTGATGTGTCGCTGTGTCTTTTCTTTTTCAATTTTCCAAAAATCATAGAGGAGTCGAGGGACGCATAGTTACAAATGAATAATCAGCAAAACCATCCTATTCAATCGTTTTCTAAACCTAAAATGCAACTTCAACGTGAACCTAAACAAGTTAGATTATGAACCAGGGTATATACTGATATATATCTTAAGGGAGGTTTTTGACTATGGTTTTTTTTAGATTATTGCATGAACCCTTTTCCGAGACAATTAGAGAAACTAATAACTACAAACGAATAGGCCGTAATCATTCCAAACAAAAAAACATACATACTATCTGGACTGTGAATACACGGTCACATAGGGACGTAATTGATGCATTAAAGATATCATAGGTCGGCATAACAAGACAAGAACAACTTAAGAATACTTTAATTTGCATGTTTTAATATAATTTTGAAGAAAAAAAAGTATATCAATTTTAGCTATGTAAATTTTAGGTACAATCGTATCTGGACTGAACGCAGAATTTGACACGATTCAATTCAAAAAATATAGATGAAATTCAGATTTTCAATAGTTTTGTAGATTACTCTTTTTTTGGGGAGATGAACAACAATTTTGTATATTACAAACTCAAACTTCAAATGGAATTCCATAGGCGTTGTTTCCTGATACTATTGGTGATTTGAATGCCATACTCTTAGAATAACTATGTCGTTCCTTTGTTTTCTTTTGCATAAACACGAGTCGTTTATGATCGTCTTTTTGAAAAGGTTACAGACTTTATCAAGTTTGACAACTTAGCAATTATAAGGTGGTGGTCTATTTTGGATTACTTGGCTTGTGCGGACGCTTCTTCGTTCGATTATTTTATTTGTCGAGCACCTTTTCGTTTAATGATTGTTTTTTATATGTGCATCTAGCATGTAATTTATCTGCTAATATGATCAAAAAGCTTTAAAAACAGTTGACAATATCTATCAAATAAACTAAGACTGTGACGAAGTTTAAAGTAAAATCGTAGAACAAATTAATTAGTAATTAACGAAATATTCAATTCCCTCCAAAATCTGAACAGGTAGTTAATTCCGTTAATCATGGTCGCATGTCAAGATCCACCCATCCCCACAACACCTCTATCATCACACCCAGCTGTCCTCCCATCATCATCTTCTTCTTCCTTATTTAATTATTATTGGCATGTTTTTTGCAACTAGATAGTATCATTTTTTCAGTCAGCAAAAACAGGATCACCACCAAAAAATGATATTCACTGTGTGACATACATAAAGACAAGTGAATATTTTAATCACTTCATGAAGGCAATATATTAAGGTTTAATTGTTTCAAACGCAAGTTTCGCATGTGACATTTCATGACGTTATAGAGTTTGGTATTTAAACGACATAATTGAGTTTCAGAAAGTTGATTGGTACTATTATTAGGAGAAGCAAATATAATACCTAACAAAAATGCGTAATATGATTAATAAATCGTCTTATTATATACAGAAAAACATAACACGAGTGTAGAATTATTCAGTCATTGATGAATACCCACTCTTAAAGAAAGAAAAAACAATAAAAAATACAATTTGCAGTGCTTTTGAATCTTTGCACCTTTTCAACATATTGCCCAATTTTTCTGACCTCCTCTGTCTTTTAAATATCTCAATTTCTTTTTTTCTTTCTCTCATCTGGTACTTGAGAATTCAGATTCGTCGTCCGGTTCGAAAACGTTGTGCTTTTTTAGCGTTTTCTAACTTCTTTAATTCCGGTACGTTACGTATAATCTCCTCCGGTTTGCATAATAATATTTTTCCCGGGGAAATCGTGTGTTTTTAAACTTTTCGAGTGATTTCCAAAGATGTTGGCGTTTTCAATCTCAACCTCATAATCGCGTGTGCTTTTTTAGACCCTTTTATCCTCTCTTTTTTATTTTGTTTTTGTTAGGACAATAAAAGATTAATGGTTTCGTGTGTTGCAGCTTTATCTGGTGTAAGAAAAGGACTTAGCAGTTGAAGTGTTGGTTGGGTTTTTCTGTTTCCCATCTCACGAGAAAACTTGAGGTTTCTTGTTGTTGTTCCCACAAGAAAGTTTTCTTCTTCTTCTCCTTCTTGTGACTTCTTCGCCTAATCTTCCTCTTGGATTTAAAAACCACGACAAAGCAGAGAGAGGGAGAAACTACACAATCAAAAGTCTCTCTCTTTGTTTGACAATGGAGACATCTGGGGTTAGTGCTGAGAAGAGACCTACCGTTGACTTGGTCAAGGATAAAAATGGAACTGATCAGATTCTTCTCCAGAATCCTAAAGGCGCTTCCGTAAAGGTAATATTTTTAGGATAAGGTTTTGACTTTTGTGATTGCCCATCAATTGTTTGATGGTTTTCCTCTGCCAAGCTCTTTCTTAGGTACTAGAGAATTGGACTTTCATCTTTCAGATTTGTATACTGTCTTTTATGTATTTGAATTGGTCCAAAGGTTTGTTCTTTTGGGTGAAAATCTGCGTTTTTGGGTTCTTTAATAGCTCCAAGCTCAAGAGAAATCTGATAGCTTTAGGTCTGATTTTATTCCTTTTAGGTTCGTGGAGACTATGTCATGTTTGACTCTTGCATCACATCCTCATACTTTTCATTTTGTTTATTGAGCTGACGGTTAATTTTTCTCTGGATGATGGTTTGTTCAGATCAGTTTACATGGAGGACAGGTTCTTTCTTGGAAGACTGAGAAGGGTGATGAATTGTTATTCACCAGCACCAAGGTAGAAATTTTAGATTTTTCAACATTTAAATACTGTAACTTTTTTGGTTATAATATTTGGTTAACCTGTCATGCTATTGTTTCAGGCTAATTCGAAGCCTCCCAACTCGGTACGAGGTGGAATCCCTATATGCTTTCCTCAGGTACATTGTAATTGAGTTTCCTCAGTTAATCTTGGACATGTGTGTTTCAATCACTTTCCTTATAAAGATAATTTCCTTTTTGTCAAAAAAGTTTGGAACTCGAGGATCACTTGAGCAACACGGGTTTGCAAGAAACAAGATGTGGTTTGTGGAAAACAATCCACCTGCTTTGCCTTCATTTGACTCTACCGGCAAAGCCTATGTCGATTTGGTACTGAAGTCCTCTGATGAAGACACAAGGATCTGGCCTCACAGGTTTCTATTGTGATTCCTCTATATGATCCCCTTTTTATCCATTTCAGATTGCTTAATAATTGCTATTTTGCTCTTGTTTCAGCTTTGAGTTTCACCTGAGAGTCTCATTGGGATTAGATGGGAACCTACAGCTGATATCTCGAGTCAGAAACATCAATTCAAAGCCTTTTAGCTTTTCCATTGCTTACCACACTTACTTCTCCATTTCCGATATCAGGTGAAACACCTTGCTTTCAGCTTCTCTATACTCTACGGAATCACACTTACTCAATGCTTCTTTTTCTTTCCTTTTTGGTTCTTTTCATCAGTGAAGTTAGAGTTGAAGGACTGGAAACACTTGACTATCTTGATAACTTGCTTGATAAAGAGAGGTTTACAGAGCAAGGCGATGCATTAACCTTTGAGTCCGAGATCGATAGAGTGTACTTAAACTCTAAAGACGTGGTTGCTGTTTTCGACCATGAGAGAAAACGTACATTCCTCATCAAGAAAGAAGGTCTACCTGATGTCGGTAAGAACCAAAAACACCAAAAACCTAAACCGTACTTTTAACCGGAAATCGGTTTTAACAGAATCAGAGTGTCGGTTTTGTTGCAGTGGTGTGGAATCCATGGGACAAGAAAGCGAAAGCATTGACGGATTTGGGAGATGAAGAGTATAAACATATGCTGTGTGTTGATGGAGCAGCCATTGAGAAACCAATCACCTTGAAACCGGGTGAAGAATGGACCGGGAAATTAAATCTCTCCCTTGTTCTTTCCACCTGAAAAAAACTGGTATATTCAAACTGAATGATTCTTCACTGTCTCTTTTATTATAATCTTTTGGTTTATTATTTTTTCTGTATAGCTCTATAGAAGAACATCACAGTCTGTGTGTGATTCTTCGGTATCAAATCCTGAATATTAAAAGGAAACCTGAGATTTGAAAATGTCACCCGTTTTTAGGCAGTGACAAGATCCTGGTTTTGTGGGAGATTTAACTTGTGTATGAAGATATATAAAAGAAGATTGTATTTTTCATTTATTTGGTGAAATCTTCATTATTAATTAATACAATAAAACGCTTTCTCGTTGTCATGGTTAACACCTAACAGTTCTTGAATACATCATTTTTAGACCATAATTTTTCTTATGGGGTTGTGAAAGTAGAAGTAAAACCAAATGGAAAAATGAATTTATCTTTAGATTCAAAGGTTTTAGTGGACTTTGTACCCGCTCTCTGGATTGCCTCACAATGTTGGAGAAAAAAAGAAAAAGGAATCAACACGAGCCAAGGTGGTATAAAATCATGACAATAATCATGGAAGGTTTGAAATTATTGGTCTATTATGATGCACCATAAATTCTATAATTGGGTCGGTCCAATATTTAATACACCGAAGGGAAAGTAATACTTTTGTAATGAAATTCTTGTTGCCAAAAAAAAAAGAAAACTAAAAAAAGGGTACATTACATTGGCTATATGCATTGAAAGCTTGGAAACTTCATTATGACAAAGTAAATAAAAACGTATTTGATTGTGAGATCCATGTAATTTGGTAAGTTAGAATATGTTTTTCTTCAGTGTCGATTAACATCATCATTAAATTATTCCCTCTTACTTTTTGGTAATCATTTGACCAATTTATCAACTGTTTATGTATATAGATCGGTTCATAAAACTCAAACCGGTTTGTACATATAATAAATATCGAGCAAACAAAATCAAACTAACCATTAAAGTATGGCTGGCATAATAAAATCCAAGCAAGGTACACACACACACACACACGAGAGCAATGGTCCCCGGTTTGGTATTAAATAACCGGTACGTACTGCGTTCACAGACTCACCGGTCAGCCACCTGTAAACGAATAAAATAAGAAGTCAACATCAGTTTCTTCCTCTTCCCTCGTCGTCGTTTTCACTACTTTAATTGCCAAAAAAGAAAAAAAACAATTATATCCGTTGTTGGAATTAAACCATTTAACTTCAGTGGCTTCAATGGTGTGGTGGTTCTCAAGCCGCTTCTTCACATTGGTTTCTGATTCGATTAAGTTTCGTTTTTAACTTTGGAAAAACACTCTCTTTTGCTCTTCAATATTGCAAAAACGGCGTGCGAGGAGACTAGAAAAATAAAAAGAAAGAGTTTGGTAAAGTTCAGATCTGGAAAAGAAAGGTAAGAGTTAGGGTTCAACTTTTAGTTCCCAGAAGGGTTTTTTGGATTCCAAGAGTTTAAATTAAAGCTTCGAATGTTGCAAAAGAAAGAAAAAAAAGGACTTTATTTTCGTTACGTTAGTTTCGAAGCTAAGCATACAGTCTCTCTTTCTTTCTCTGTCTCCCACTCCTTGTTTAAATTTATCGCATAGAGTTTCAGATTCCCTTTTACTTTTTTGATCCCGCAGTCTTCTAGAAATCTTGCTTTTTTCCTTTTTATTTTAAATTAAAGTGGATGGAGTTGATCATTCTCCATTTATATAGTCTCATTATCATCTTCTTGTCTAATTGAGTTATGATTTGATTTTTTGTTTTCTCTCTCTCCAGCTAAAAAGACAAAAGAAACATCTCGTTTTTGGGTTTGGTTTTTCTTACACAACAATGGAAGCAGCAGCAGCAGCTTGGAGGGTTGTTTCTCTATGGATGATGATGTTCTGTCTGCTGTTGTGTTTGGTCGTCGCAGATCCAGTACAAGACAAACGTGCATTGCTCGAGTTTCTTACCATTATGCGTCCAACACGTTCACTCAACTGGAACGAGACCACTTCCGTTTGCAAACTCTGGACTGGAGTTACTTGCAACCAAGATGGATCTCGAATCATAGCCGTTAGATTACCTGGAGTTGGTCTCGACGGTCAGATTCCTCCCAACACTTTAAGCAGACTCTCTGCTCTCAGAGTTCTCAGTCTCAGATCCAACCGTATCTCCGGTCTCTTCCCTCCTGATTTCCTCGAGCTTAAAGACTTGGCCTTTCTTTACCTTCAGTACAACCACTTCTCTGGTCCTCTCCCTTTGGATTTCTCTGTTTGGAAGAATCTCACTAGTGTTAATCTCTCTAACAATGGGTTCAATGGAACGGTGCCTGATTCTTTGTCTGGTCTTAAACGTATTCAGTCGTTGAATCTCGCTAACAATTCGCTGTCTGGTGACATTCCTGATCTGAGTGTTGTCACTAGTCTGCAGCACATTGATCTGTCTAACAACAATCTCGATGGACCGATACCGAGTTGGCTTCAAAGGTTCCCGTCGTCGTCTTATCAAGGCATTGGTGCTAATAACCCTCCTGGTAACTTCTCTCTCGTTCAGCCACCTCCAGACCTGGCTCATCAGCAGCTGAAAGCTCATCAGAAACCGAAAGCTCACTTCTTGGGACTGACCAAGACTGTTTTCTTGCTGATCGTTATTGCTGTCTCCATTGTGGTGCTTGCGGCTTTGGCGTTTGTGTTGGCTGTTTGTTACTTGAGAAGGAAACTAAGTCAAGGTGATGGGATTATTACGGATAATAAGCTGCAGAAGAAAGGTGGGATGTCTCCTGAGAAATTCGTTTCGCGGATGGAAGACGCCAACAACAGGTTGTCTTTCTTTGAAGGATGCAATTACTCGTTTGATCTCGAGGATCTTTTGAGAGCTTCTGCTGAGGTTCTTGGTAAAGGCACGTTTGGCACCACGTACAAAGCGGTCCTTGAGGATGCAACTTCTGTTGCTGTGAAACGTCTCAAGGACGTTGCTGCTGGGAAACGAGATTTCGAACAGCAGATGGAGATCATTGGAGGTATTAAGCACGAGAACGTTGTGGAGCTTAAGGCTTACTATTACTCCAAAGACGAGAAGCTAATGGTTTATGACTATTTCAGCAATGGAAGTGTAGCTTCTTTGCTTCATGGTACGTTTTTCCCTTTCTGAATCTAATAATGCGTCAATAGCTACAATGCAGTGGATAGGCTCATTGTAAATTCAAGCTTAGTTTCGTGTTCGTTTCTACTTAGTGTTCTCATAGGTTTGTCGTTGGATTGTGCAGGTAACAGAGGAGAAAACCGTATTCCATTGGACTGGGAAACCAGAATGAGGATTGCGATTGGCGCAGCTAAAGGGATCGCTCGAATCCACAAAGAGAACAATGGGAAACTCGTCCATGGCAACATCAAATCTTCAAACATATTCTTGAACTCGGAGCGTAACGGCTGCGTATCTGATCTTGGATTAACTGCTGTAATGAGTGCCTTGGCTCCACCGATCTCAAGGCAAGCTGGTTACCGTGCGCCGGAAGTAACCGACACTAGGAAGTCTTCTCAACTGTCAGATGTTTACAGCTTCGGCGTCGTACTGCTCGAACTCCTCACCGGAAAATCTCCCATTCACACTACCGCAGGTAAAGTTTACAAAAAGAGCAAAAGACCATAGTAATGTTGTATCTGTAGCTTCGGTTAGAGACTTCGGTTTTGATGATTGAAATCTTGCAGGAGACGAGATCATTCATCTGGTTCGATGGGTACATTCAGTAGTGAGAGAGGAATGGACTGCAGAGGTATTCGACGTGGAGCTTCTAAGGTATACTAACATAGAGGAAGAGATGGTGGAGATGTTGCAGATTGCAATGTCGTGTGTTGTCAAAGCTCCCGACCAGAGACCTAAGATGTCTGATTTGGTTAGGCTCATGGAGAATGTCGGAAACCGACGAGCCAGCCATGAACCGAAACCCAAATCCGAAAATGGAGCCTCCGAGACATCCACGCCGACCGAAATTTGAACGAAAACTGTTGATTTATAACTTTATATATGAAGTCTGTATACTCCCTTCTGTTGATCCTCTTCTTCGGTTAGAACCGTTTCAATCAAACACATTTCTGTTTAGTGATTCTTGGGTTTCAAGTAACAACCATCTTTTGTTTCTAGAGGAAAACATCTCAAACTTTAAAGATCATAATGTTCATCAAACACCATCGTGGTTTATTGCGTACAAATGATATTAATATCGGATTTAAACGGGTGTAAGGAGCTGGAAGAGAGTAGGCTTAGGATCTGAATTCATACCGATGAAGATGATGAGAGGGATAAAGCCGTAGTGAGCCACGACTTTCGCCTTCTTCAACGACCAATTCGTCCAATCTTTCGCCATCTGCAACGCAACGAACGTCTTCTCTTCTTCATCGTCGTTGGATCCTCTTGTCGCCATCACCTTGAAAACATCTCCAGATGCAGCCATTGGTGATTGACCTTTGCTTCTTGGTCTTCTATTATGGATCTTGTAAGCACAAACTTGCTTAAAATGCACATCCGATCATCGCCTTTGATTTTATATCGTCAACTCCTCTAAATCATAAATGTGGCCTAGTGGGCTTCAGAACCCCAATTAAACCCATTAGGCCTACAAGAATCATATAAGCTGCGAGTGAATCAGATTGAAATGGTCATTGGAATGGGTTTGGAGACTAATTATTGTTCTTATTTTCTTAAAATTTTAGCAACGAATAATTATTTTATATCTTTGTATATATACACACTACTATGCTGAAATAACATTTTCTGAGTCAGAAGAAATTGAGACATTGTTTTGTCGTGATTGTGTTTTGGAGGAGGAACAGGTAGGTGGCAGAGATTACAATAGGAAGGAGACAAATAAGGCAAGTTACAACGTGAATATGATTTGTCTAATTCTAGAAAACGACGTGTCTTGCTCATATACTGCAATAGGGCTTCTTTCCAAGTTGCGAAATTAGAAACTTCAAAGCAAAAAAAAAAAAAAGAAATCTCAAATGTATAAATATGTCAATTTTATATAAATCCCCACGTCCCCACGAAATCGCTGGATCAAGTTGTGTTTTGTTTACTCCTCCGCTGTTAAAATGTCGGCTTGTTTCGACAATGGTGAAAGTTAATTAGACCATTTAGTATATAAATCACTAAAGTAACAGTAACCTAGCATTTCAAAGAAAACCAAAAACATCGATCTTAATGCCAATTGTTTGAACGAACACGTAACTTATATAATATATATTCATTTGACAAATCCGAATATGTTAATGACATACGTGAAAACTACTAGAATATAGTAAGTTAGATTGTATATCTATTATTTGTCAACCTTGTGAACTTTTTCTCTACTTCCGATATTTTTCTTTCGTTTAAGATAAAAACCATTCATTTATTTGAAAATTATCATGAGAATAGACACAACAGTCAACATCCACTTGCTCCTTATGTTACTCTTTGCCTTTTCTCAAGTCAGAGTCAAACCTTTCTTTGGTGTTCTGTCGACAAGTTACACAAACGGAGCTAATTAAAATTAAATTTCGTCAAGAAATAAACAACTTTCATTTGTTGATATGTAATTACAAAATAGTGATAGTAAAAGGTCGATTTCATGCGGGCTCCAAAACAACGATTATGGACCAATGGTTCCAGATTACCTGGTAAAACTGAAAAGCCTTTTTAGTCTATCATCCCTATGCTATGAGTTTTCTAACTCCAAAAAGTTTTTTGATTTTCCTACTAATGTAACCAAACTTATTTAAATTTAGCTGGCTGTAGTCCCTTAAAATACGGAGTCAAACTAATGAACTATACATTGTACCTCACTTTAGCTCTTTCTCCTATTCTAGCTCCTTTGCGAACATATTTAAGAAAAAATAATTAGTTAATGGGTATAACTTATGTACCTTTCTTTTCTCAAATTGTCATCTTACATATTAATTGGTTTTTATTTTTATGTTTGACGTACTATAGAAATCTAAGAAACAAAATTCAACGAAATTCTTTTCTGTCTTCTTAGTATTCATCTTGTTTATGAATAGATTAGTTCCACAAGAATAGTTACGCATATTACAAAATAAAAATGAGTTATATTCACATTTTTGGAGAGAAAAAAAATCCTTGCAGATGCTATTTATTGAAACAAATATTCATACAACCATTTTTATGATTTTCAATTTCTAATGTACCAGATTAATGAATTTCTTATGATGTATATAGAGTAGTAATTTATATGGAACCGTTACGGTTCAAATTCCGCATTCATGACACGAGTATAAGGAAGTAACAAGACATTATTATTTCATGGGAATATGTGTAGTTTGTCTAAGTTTTCCACAAATAAAACAATGACATAAAAAATCATTTATACAAAGTTTACAATTTTTTATGAACCATTACGACCCATGTCTACATCTTTTAAATATAGTCATAGCAGTGAACTGGTTCTCAGATATTTTTATTATAGAAAAACTTGATTGTGAACAAACACTTTCGCGAAAAGTACGGTTTGAAACGTTGTTTAACCTAATAGATTCAATTACTAGTGAGATTAGTTAATCTCAGATATATAATGCAATGCAGTTGCAAAGCCAACATGGTTGTATTTAACAAATAAAAAAGGGCTCGATGTACATTAGTACATATATAATTGGCCGGCAATAGGGTCGTGAGAAAGTGTTGGAAAGGAATTCGTGAGTCGGCCATAATTCGAGGGTTCCCCAATTAGATTTAATTAGTAGTAATAACTTATTATATAAATAGTTACACGAGAATAATCATGCATATTAGTAATATCTGTTGAGATTTGTCTTCGCTACATGACAAAGTGTGGCAATCACTTGCTAGCTCACCGCCCACCCCACCTCCACTTCACTTAAAATATTTGCACTTGAAATAACTTATGTCTCTCGAGCCTTGACCAAAACAAAAATGTATAACTTATGTCTCTTAACCACGAGATATATAACGATTTATGGATCAAATTTAAAGTCGTTTAAAATAATTCAACGATACATTTGCATTGTATCTGCTAAAAAAACGTCTTAGTCGAATTCACAGTTGATGGTGAAGATGTTTCATTCGTGCATTGTCAACAACGTAACTAAATTTTAATCACAAAGATTATTCTATATAAGAATTTATTGAATAATTCATTAATCTTTAAACGAATTATTAACATCTTAAATACAGTATCTATTCCATATATGCATTAACCCTATCGGAATATTGTATTTATGATTTCAATTCTAGTATTATCCAAATTAAAGTAGTATTCAATCAAAAGAAAATAGCATGGTAATAATAACAAGACTATTTGCAACCAATAACAAAGTTCAGAGATGTATAATTTTGAGTCGTCAGACATTGATGCTTAACTGATTATATATACTTAATTTGACCTTTGAATGACCAATTAATATCATACTATCTTAATTAAAATGATTCCAAAATCATGAAATATTAGTACATCACTTCGTTCGATCCTCTTCCTCTAGCTAGTATAGTCTCGTGTAAGCTTATTTTGTTTAAAGGATAGTACTGTCTGGGTGCATTTTCCCAAAGCCATTTAACTATCGAGTCATTGACTCAATGCACTATGATCTTATTTATGATAACGATATCATGTGTGGATTAGTATTGAATATATTTATTCAAGATTAAAGTTTAGTTTTGATATTCCGAGTTAAAAATTACCAGTCTAACTAACTAACATGTCATTTGATCGTCTATTTTTAAAGGACTGTGATCCTGATATCTTCAAAAATGATGATTTCATATACTGTGATAAAAAGGAGTAGGTACTTCCGTAAGTGTGCATTTTTCGTTATTGGTAAATGACTTTCACGACTATACACGATCGACACACTTTCATAGACAATATATTAACCATCGGGTATATATTTTCAAATACAGAAACTATATCAACCTAATTAATTCATTCTTTGTATATATATATTTTGCCGTAACCTAGCTCATTTAACAACAAAAGCTTATGATTATGTTATATGTACTCTTTTTATCCAATAATTCCAAGTTAAACTAACCTTAATGTGTTCATCACCAGCGTCGTTGACGCACTTTCCAGAGGTACATAACGTAGCTTAAAGCAGGATCACTGGGTCATTATTGAAACCTTTATTTCTTTTCCTTATTGTTCAGTATATTTCTTATGACACTAATCTTATCTTTAAAAGTTAAAAATTCATGTTAAAATAGCAGGTGAATGATATTTTCATTTCAGATTAATACTGAGACGATATGGTATATAGTTATCACCACAACTCACAAAACTACCCGACTATTAATGTATTTTGCCTTGAACACCCGAAACGTTCTCTTCCCCCAAAATATAACTTTATTCACTTTATATATTTTTTTTCCGGAAAACTAAATGTTTCTTATTTTAGTTTTCCCATTTTTTCCTCTGTCAAAGTTTATGGGTTTTCATTTTATGGTCCTTTAAAAAACAAAGACTAAAAGAGAAAACTAAAAACAAAAAGGAAACTGAGAAGAGGACGTCAGCCGTCACATGACGGGAGGAAGCGACCAAGTGGACCGAATGGAAGAAAAGGCCTCGAAAAGAGAGAACGGCGCCGTTAGCGGACTAACGGAGAGAAGAGTAGATGAACGCTGGGTCCCACAATGGGCCTGAGTGTACCGTCGTCGGTCCAACGAGTGCTCTTGTATTCTTGGACAAATATATCCGTACGGTCTAGTTTTCTTGGCTTCAAAATCGAACTCTCCTTCTTGACCATTAACTCAGCTCGACAGCATCATCTATGTATATGTATGTAACACACGTTTTATACTACCTACAGTGAAAATTTAGTATAGGGATAATCGACTTTTTAAAACTAATTTTCTTACTAAAACAGGTATCATGTTCTGTCTTAAAAAGGACAATAAATCCGAACCATAGAGACTCTAGCTTTGTTGTTTTTTAATTCGATGAAATAAGCTACTCGTTAAAACTAAACCATGTAAATATATATATATATATTATAATTATTGTTGTTTCACAGTAAAAAAATTTGTTTTGAAATTTATTTTGTATGTCGTTTTATTTTCAGTATAAGTTGTTAGACATGGAAAGTCTCCCGCTGTTTTTTGCTTGTCTAGTAAAAAACAAAACAGATACTTTCGATTACCACGTAAAAATGTGCACATTGTACATTGTGAGATCGAATATCTATGATTTTCATTGAAACAAAACTTATGATTGTGTAATGATTATGATTCGTGGACCGACGCATTTTTCACCATCATTATATTAATTGCATATTATTATATTTTTAAATTCCAGTAACGAATTTTGATTTGTCGAAAAATGAGAACTTATTGTCTTTGCCTAATTGCCTCTCCTAATCACCTATACAACCTGTTATTTTATTTCATTTTATTTAACCCTTTATTTAATACAGCATACGAATATGATATGGGAATTCTGAATACATGGCTTGAAGTTAATTTTCCCGTCTAGGCTTGACGCCTAGATTTGACTGGTGTAGTTATATACAATAATTTATATTTCACGTTATTCACTCATTTAAAAATGATATTTAGAATTAGAATCTATAGGTCTGAGATTTTCGACAACAGTTATTACAACTACAGTATTTATTAATACGAAATGACGTTTAAAATCTTTACATATAATAATAATTTAAAAACTGAAAGAATTAAAGTATACTTTTTTTGTATTTCTATACGGTCATGTACAAATATGATAATGTATATCACAGTTGTTGGACAAAAACTGTATCGCATAGCAGAGGCAAATAAAAAAGTGTAGGGAAAGACAAGACCAACAAACTGGTTCATGGTTCACATACCCTGCAATGAAAACTTGCTGCTTTCTTTTGGCAATATGGCATGGGCTTCCAATATCTTTCATACATTTATATATTGTTTTATATACACAGAAGATGATACAATACATCACTGTTCACTCTATGTGATTTTAAGAGAAATTTAGGTAATTAGTAACAGTAATTACCAACAAAAAGTATTTGCCGATTAACTCGAAACATTTCAATTAGGATCGGAGTCTCAACCCTACGTTTAGATAGGAAAGTGGACACGACATAGTTGACCATTGGTCAAAGTATTTTTCTTATTTTACTACAGAAAGTAATTTAACATCTTTCATATTCTCTATACGTGACCTGCCCTCTCAAAGAAATGCCAAATATGCTCCTCTTTCTAAAAAAAATGGTAGTGAATTTAAAGGCGCTTTGTTTTATTACACTCTGCAGAAAATTTTGCAGGAAAGAAACGAAAAATAATTATTGAGTTTTAATCATGATTAAGAACTAATACAATGATTCCAAAAATTACTGTGCATTTTTCGTTGGCGCAACGTCCTAGGTTGTTGTCTGCCACGTTAGCCACCAGCTGTAATAACAGAGACTGGTAAAGGTTAAAACAGTAAAGAACTAGCCGTAACGGTTTTTTTGATTTTTTACGAGCAACTTGCTTGAATAAATGACCAAACTACCCTTGTGGTGAATACGGGAAGAGAGAGCTTCGTACGGAGGGTTTAGATTAAAGAGTTAATCAGCTGCCATTAATAATAATTAAAGTGTTCTGGTCAAAAGTAGGACTGGCCGTGTCTCCGGTATCACGTGACCTGAATCTCCAATTACGAGAACAATTTAAAATAATTAGTTTTAAATTAATTTATAAAGATAATACTGTACATGTTTTTTCTCTTTGTCAGCTGCCAGGGATAGGCACGTCCCAGCCGTTGGATTGGACCCAATTTCGTAGTAACACGTGTCGATATCTCACTCATTTGACTTATGCGGCATTTTGGTATTGTCGCGCTCTTTTCGCCGGCGATAATTTTGTCAAATTAGTTTTCGAAATCAAATCTTACTCTCTTTCTAATTACCTTTTGATTCTCTTTTTTTTTCCTTGCTCGTCACTCAGGTCTGATATTAATAGAAAATATTTGTTTCTTTAATAATTTTTGATAATTAACAGGAAGTAGATTATTTTTTTAAGAATTTTTTTTTACGAAAATGTACATATTTTTCTTTTATTTTTCAACATTGTAGAATCGGGTATGTTAAGTCATGATTGTATTCACGAGTTTACCAAAAAAAAAATGATTGTATTTACGTTACAAAATGTTAATTCATTGTTGTGGACACCTGTACACTATACTTTTTTTTCCTCTCTATGTTTCTATTTTGAGTTAAATGTACGTTTTATTTTGAACAAGTATAGTTTTGACAATTGTCTTTTATTCATTTGACATGGCCATTTGACCCAAAAGTTTCCAAATAGCATAAATGTAACGCAGTTTTCCGTATATAGCTAGGGAATCCATTCTCTCAATAAGCAATATATATGACACATTAAAAACCCATTAGAGTTTACAAAATAACAACTCAGTCTTTATCTGATAATCTGTTGTGGGATTATTTGGAGAAAAGAAATCTTTTATTTACGATTGTGCCCCAAAAAAATCAAAATAATAAATAGAGAAAAAAAAGAACCGGAGTAAACACTATATCAGCCGTTTCAAGATCCTATAAAATAGTCTCTCATTCTCTCTCTCTCTCTTTCTCTCTCTCTATCTCAACTTACATGTGCCCTGCCGCTTTAAAATCTCCTTCTTCTTCCCCGTGTCACTCTTTCTCACACTCTGCTAAAACATTTCCTTTTCTCTCTGCACCACACTTCAGAAAAATTTCCAGGAATATTTCCTAGAAAGAAAAAAACCCCCAAGCTTAAAAAAAAGCCTTTGTGTCCAAAAAGCAGCATCTTCCTCTTTATATCACTCTCTCTCGGTAACCAGAGAACGGTGGGTTTGTGTTGAGATTCCATAAGAATATAACACACACAAAAAGAAAGCTCTTTTGATTTCTTCTTTTCTTTCTCCTTTCCTGGAAAATCTTTCCCTTTTTTATCTCCGTTTTGTATTAGCAACAAGGTTTTCACTCTTCTCGCAAATTTCTGTGCCTTTGCTTTGTAGCTTTCCATAAAAAAAAAAAATCTCGTTCTTTAAGAAAACTTTTTGCAGAGAAGCATCACTCTTATATCTCTCTTGTTCATCAAGTTTCTTTCTTTCGAAAAAAAAAAATCCATCTTTATTCTTTGTCTCTTTCCTTTTTCTCTTTTACTTTTCAAATGCTTTCTCAATCTCTCTGATATAACATATATAAAACACCGAGTCACAGTCTTACGTAACAGAAAAGAAGAGAGACAAAACATGGAAACAGAGAAGAAACTCTCTCTCCCGACAACCAATTTCTCAAACTCCCACTTAACCAACACCACGAGAACCGAACCGGATTTAACCAGGCACCAACCAAGGATTCTCCGTATCTCAGTTACTGACCCAGACGCAACGGATTCCTCAAGCGACGAAGAAGAGCAAGAAGCACATCACCAACGGTTCGTCTCTAAACGCCGTCGTATCAAGAGGTTCGTCAACGAAGTAGTTCTCGACTCCGGCGCTGCTACTGCTAGTGTCTCTACTACTCAACTCGATTCGAAAAGGAGAAGGAAGAGAGCTGTTCCCGTCAAACCGGAGTCTTCTTCTACTCCGACGACGACAACGACGACGGAGAAGAAATTCCGGGGAGTGAGACAGCGTCCTTGGGGAAAATGGGCGGCGGAGATCAGAGATCCGTTTAGACGTGTACGGCTCTGGTTAGGCACTTACAACACGGCGGAGGAAGCAGCTTTGGTTTACGACAGCGCCGCTATTCAGCTCCGTGGTCCCGACGCCCTCACTAATTTCTCCGTTCCTCCACCGCCTTCGTCATCGACGGAGAAAACATCTCTTCCGTCTCCTCCACCGTCTCCGGTTAAACGGAAGAGAAAAGTCAAAGACGAAGTAGCTTCTTCCTCCATCAGCAGCAACAGCAGCGACTGTCTTTGCTCTCCGGTGTCTGTTCTCCGATCTCCGTTCGCCGTCGATGAATTCTCCGGCAGTTTTTCAGCCACAGCTGCTGTTATCGTCAAGGAAGAAGAGCCTTCGACGACGACGGTGTCGGATACTTTCTCCGATTTCTCGGCGCCGTTGTTTAGCGACGAGGATTTGTTCGATTTCCGGAGCTCTGTTGTTCCCGACTTTCTCGGCGGAGACTTATTCGGGGAAGATCTCTTCGCCGATACGTGTACGGATATGAACTTTGGATTCGATTTCGGATCCGGATTATCCAACTGGCACGTCGAGGACCATTTTCAAGATATCGGGGATCTATTCGGGTCGGATCCTCTTTTGGCTGTTTAAATTTTTTTTTTTTAATAAATAAGTAGTGAAGTGAGTGTAGTACCGGCCGTTA
>KE153662.1:76044-88333 GCA_000411075.1 Sisymbrium irio | reverse complement strand
TTTTTTTTTTTTTTTTTTGGGTTGTGGTTATATATAAGATGAATCAAATTGTATTAATGCTGTAGTTAATGCCTTAATGGTCGTGATATTAATTAATTAATTATTAACGTTTTAAGTTTAAAAGAAAGTCCGTTTGTTTTTAACGGTATTGCTGTCGAGTTTCTCTGCTCCACGTGCTCTGGCTCTCTTTATCCCCTTTTATATTTTTGGTCGACTGAAAATTCCTTCATTTTCGCTTTTTCGAATATTAATTCTTTTTTTAATCGCTTTTTTGTTGTTGCTGTTGTTGGTGAGGCACGTGTGACCTCACGTGATGAGAACAATTGAAAAGTTTAGTTAAATTCTTTAAGGCTTAATCATAAAAAGGCTAATTATTATACACGGTTACAAGCTAATATACTATAAACGGATTTATAGAGAGTCAAAATGCAAATATTGTGACATGCCAGGTAGACTGAGACTAGATACGAGGGAAGAGAGAATCTAAGTTGATTTGAAATGTGGCACATCACAGAAGCTATGTTTTGGCAGTTCATTCACAAGAAAAATCAAAATCCTAAAAATCTCATGAGGTTTAAATGAGATAAATAAAGCAGTTGGGACAGTTGATGGTCTAGAACGCTTCAATCGCACTCTGTTAAAACTGTTTCATTAGCGTACGGTTGTATCGTTATGCACGCAAAGATCAAATAAATATGTATTTGTTTTTTTTCTTAGTCAAAAATACGATAAAATATATTATTGATGAATATGTTTTCAAATTAACCTAAACGCAAACGGAATAATTAGCGTTTAAAACAATTAAAATTTCCTCGTCGAATTCGGTTAACTCTCTCAACCTTGTCTCCTTTTCACTACATTTGTCTCATTTCGATCTCCTTATCTCATTCATTATTAGCTTTTAGTTCATGTGTTGTGCGTGTCGTTATCTTGAATAATTGGGATGTTGGATACAATCTTGGTATGGTCCGATCCGGAACTATCCCAAGTTAACGAACAATTGCAAAGAAACGCGACGAGATTAACAAGTTTGGTCTTGGTTCGCTAAAGGTAAACACCAGTCTACGTCAGTATCTGTTCAACTAGGCACGATTTGGTCCACCACAGAATCTTACTTGAGAGTTGATGGAGCTCGTAGAGTCAGGATCTTCTCCTGGCGTAAATCTTGAAGAAGTGTTGAGGTGATAAATTTTCGTTGATGCATTGCTAATTGGCTTGTTTAATTCGATTGTTGTTTAAAAAATGCATTTGTTAGTTACTCGAGATCTGTAGTTCCAGTGGATTGTTCTTGTGATTAATGTCATCGTTTCATGGTCCTAAATTTCCTAGGGAACAATTATTGGTGTCGTACCTATACGAATGGTGAGGCCACTTTGTTTTTCAGTCCCCAATTTTTTCTTTTCACGTATATTTTCCTTTTTTAGATTGGTATGGAATTTTACAAAGGTCGGTAGAAATATTGAAATCTCAGAAAATAAAGGTCCAATCTTTCTAATTTTTTTCGTATTCTCTATATACTATAGTATTTTTTGGGGGAATATACATAAATCTTTGTTTCAACTACAAGATTCTGAATATTACATATAAACTTTCATACTTACATCTACAGAGTTTTGTTCGAGTTAGAATGTTTCATTTAGGATTCTGACAATTTCCATCAGAAACCTTTATGAAATGATTGGGTTAAAACCTGTTAGATATAAAGTACATTTAAATTCTATGTAAGCAAATTCGATCGACATTTCTGATGAAACATAACTGATAAATCAATTTTACAAAAAAAATCTGAAAATATTGAAAATACAGAAGTGCAAGGAAAAGAACTGACACGTAGGCTAGAGCCGCAACTACTCGAGAAAGAGCAAAGTCGTGTCGCTTTCGCTAAATATCTTTTTTCTTCTGCCCGTAAGAGTGGTTCAGAGGCTACATTTGCTACTGGCATTATTTTAAAACATCTGTATATAAATTATAAATATGAACACAAATTCATAAGAAGTTAAATATTTCCGACAATCTCAGAATAACCATGCAAGTTGCTGATTTTCGAGTGTAAAATATACTTATATTATAAGGGAAAAAGGAAGAAAATAGGTACCGAAACGCTTCAAGTATTTATTACATACACAATTCAAAGATGTACGGGTTATTAGAGAATTTAGAATGTATCTACTACTGTGTCTGTAGATACGAACAATATATCAAGTATTAAATAGCTAGGCCCCTCTTCCGAAAATGTTCATGTGAATTGCGTGATTTTTCATGCATACCCATGTAAACTCATCAATGTTCCATTCGGAGTATAATTTAAACTCGATTTTTTTTTTCTAACGTACGTATTCCAAGGGTGATCAAGAACCCAATATAAAGAGAACATATATAACTGGTTTCATTGTTACATGACATGTATATATGGATAAATTAACTAAGTTATGAATTTATTGCATTATGGTTTTGTTTATACAATAACTAATCAAGCGTATAAAAGTTTGTCACTTTAGACAATGCAGTTTTGTATTATGGATTCAAATACTCTGCCGCAGAATTAAGTGGTTGTTGCATTTCTATATAGATATTCGGTTATTCAAAGATGAAAATAGTAAAATCACATGACTTTCCAGTGCCCCTTCCTAGTTTCGTAAAGGCTGATGGTCATGGATGGGGTAGGGATATGCATGCATATACAATCACACATTATAACACACATTTTTTTAATATATATGTATATGTATCTGGGTGGTGTCCCCTCATGCAAAGATTTGGTTTGTCACAAAATTCCAGAGTTCTTGTAAGATTTATTCCAAAAGATAAATGGGGACCTTTCATGAGATCTTCTCTATGATTTTATAATTATACTACTTGTAGAAATACCATGATAAATCTTTTATGATTATGCGTTCAAAACTTATTTCCAATATTGGTTATTAAATTATTAGACAAAAAGTAGAAGTGAAAAACCTCATGAAAAGCAATCCTCGCCGTTCACGTCATGACATGATCCAACGGCCTTTACTGAGAATTAACGACCATGTATGGGAACCAACTATGATGACGCGTCTCAGATATGAAAAACGTACGGCTTCCGATCCCTTGGTCCAGCGAATCTGGACCGTCCAGTTGGTGGGCGCGAAACAAGTTGGGTCCTTGGATAAGCTTTGTGGAATGGTTGAAATTGAACCAACTGTCAGCTAGATACTTCAGATTCGGAGAGTAATTTCCAAACCAACGCCCAAAGTGGGGAGTTTTGTGAACCGGATCAAACCAGGATTCTTTTACCTGTGCCGGTCCAGGACTGTCTTGGTCAAAACATTGTCTCAAACTTTCAACGCAATCTTGACTCGTTCCTGATGAATCTCAGTTGACTTTCCCGTATATAGAACGTCTTTTTCCGTATTTCCGTATTTTAATTTGACTTCCATCAGACATAATTTTGTCTTTCACGTCCATTTTCACCAATTTACAATGCTTGCCAAAAACTCTGAGATAGTGATCGTAGTTGTACGTATCTGCATTTAGGAAGAGATGTTATGTACGTGCGATTGGTTTTATGTATTTTCATTTATTAGAATTAACAGAGTATTAGTTTAACATTACATATGTGTCTATATAAATGCATCTTATCCAACGAAAATTTGAAAGTTTTTGTTTTTTTTTTCTTGCAGTATAGACACAGTTAATTTATCTAATCAGCATGATAGCATTTAAGTTTGGGTGAGTGATACGGTTAATTAGTAGACCTACATAATTCTTGGTCAAAATATATAAATTTTGTTCGTGTGATCATAAATTCAAACTAAGATCGATTTCTACATGCTGCGGTAAGGCGTCTTTGTTTGTCATTCCAACTTTAACATATACATTATATACAAAAGCCTTTCATTAATGAATACAAAAAACAGTGTAGAAGAATAATAAATCAAATGTATTATATATTTTTCAAAACTTTTGTTAAGATACTTTTTTCAATAATTTCCCACTGTCTTAGCAAAACCCATGATATATATACTTCAAACATAAGTTGGCTTCGGTCCACCGACATTCAAGATGTAATGATATACTCAAAAGTTTGACATATATATATGTGTACGTTTGTACAGAAACACGGTCTACATTTGCATATAAAAGGTACAAATTAGATGCGTAAATTAACAATTTTAGAATGCATAGTAAGAAGAGACATGTGGAATAGAAGGTGAGTGAGACAGTGTCTCATGAAAAGTGGCAGAGACACATTAATAAATAACATTAAAAGAGGGACCAACAACGAAATTAAATGATGTCTTCTAATTTCATATTTCACGTACCATTCTCGTGCTATTCCCATGCACTTAACATGTTTGCTCTGCTTCTTCCTTTTAATTTACTGAACTAACCTTCCAACTACTTTTTCGGTTACGTTATCTCACCTTTCTCTTCTTAATTCCCTCACCATTATGCAACAATCTAATTTGAGTTTGAATATTTGTACTATAGGTACCATACCGTTACTATTTTCCTACAATAAAGGCACAGCTATAAGAACATAAACATCCGCGACTTACAACTATTCATTTACAAAATTGCCCTGTATTGAGTATTGATTGTGACACTACTAATCTATTACAAATGTTTCTACAACTAAAATGTTAACACGTGAGGTTTGTTGTGATACAATTAGAATGAACAAAAGAACATGTAATAACAAAATTGTATAAACAGTACAAGCTAATCAGCATATTTTCCTTTTTTGCTACATCAAATATTAGTCTTTTTAAAAAACACCCTAATACTAATATAATAAGGCTTAATAAGAGGCTTTGAACAAGCAAACTGACTTGAAGTGGCTTTGTGGATTTAACTAAAGTGGGCTTTTCTGCATGGATTCAACAATAATTTCCAATATCGGTTATTCACAAACTACAAAGCCACTTTCACGAGTCTTTTTATGAAAATTCATTAATATCTAATACTATGCCTAGTGCAGTTCGATGTTTCTTTTGATTCCTATGTTTCATTTGGTTTAATTTTAAATTTGATTGTAAATTATAGTTATTGTATTCTTAATCACACTCTAGAATATTTTCAACTGATTATTTCAGAGTGTTTGCCCTGAGAAGTAAAAAATTGTATCCATAATTATATATATGTTAGAATATAAATAAATTTGTAAAATAACACTTAAAGAATGATCATATAGTCATGAACACAACTTTTTTATATTCAATATTGAAAACGCACACATACTATATATATATATATATATGTAGATTTTATAGATTTCTTATTTCATAGTTTCACGCAACAATAATATATTTGTAATATAATGCCGAACCTTATCTCCCCTTGTAACTTAAGGGAAATAGAGCCAACTACTAGTCATAATCATAAATGTCAATGTAAGCAGTCGAGACACCCCTGGTCTCACGGCCCACCGCTGCCCAAACGTTGACCTTTTCACAGCCATTTCCGTTGCAGTACAAACCCCATGTAACACATAGAACAAAGTGACCTCCCCCGAAGGCGTTTCATGGCTTGTGTAGAAGAATAGAAGTTCGTGAAACAGACCAGAGACGAGGAACGTCGTAAGAACCCCCATGAACTTAGCCAAACTGGAGTCGCGCTTGGATTGACCCCGCAGAGGAGTGTAGATGCCTGACCGGAGAATAGATGAGACCATTGGGTTCCACCGGCGACCCCAGAAGTCTTGAAGAGAGGTGGCTAAGTAAGGTTCATCGAACACTGGCTCAAGATCGAACCCAAGAATAAGAGTGAGAAGAGTTTTGTTAAGAGTTAATAGAATCTCAAGTGGCAAGTATATATATAGAGGATTGAGACCCCATAACATAATCGGGGGAAGATTGTGTCTGTAACCACGCACATGTAACATTAACAATACTCCACATATTGCAACTTTAACGGGGAAAACCCAAATGGGGGAACTGGATTGAGTTTTAGGGTTTTGTTGAAGTTTCTTGATGGGTAAGCAAGTGAAGCAAACAAACCTAAAAAGACTTGTGGGAAGTGGGAAAAGAGGACCTTGGTCAAATGCAAAGAGGATGAGCTTTAACGTTCCCATCCCTGTAAGGGCAAACATTATGGGGAAAATGAAAAATGCAGAGGAGAAGAGCATGGGAGAAACAAAGAACTGAACACAAACCGGAAGAATGGAGAGCAATCGAGGAACCCCAACTCTGATTCTGGGCGGTAAGTAGTAACAATAACTTACCGAGATTATTGCGGAAAGCAATACTTGGGCAAATCTCTTGATTTCTTCCTCCATGTCTCACTTTTTTTTTGTTTTTTTTGCGTCGTTGATGAGTTCTTCCAATTAACGAGGTTTTATCTTTGTTTGTGTGTGTATTAAAAGTAACCGATGAATAAATAATTATGGTTTAACAGGTAGAAAAATGAAGGAGCGGGTTGCTTCTACGTTCTCTCCCTTCTGAGACGGGCTCCTTCTAAGACTTGCTCTTGTGCAAGCTGGCTCTTTGGGTGGACGAACCTTTTATATATCGTTTCTTTCCCGCCGATGTGTTAGCAAAAATATATTTTATTTACGTTTCCTTTTCTTATATGTCATCTTGGATATTCTGAAGATATATTTTTTAGATCTCAATCTACATATTGGTTTTATAGCATCGTATTTGATATCTTTGTAGACTACTAGACTGTTTTTTTTTCATATATCGGACCGGGTATCAGACTAATCTGTTGCAAAGCGTGTGATTAGCTAGAGAAGAGCTTGCGATTTTAATCCTCTATGGCATTTTGGAGGCCCGGTGTAGCTCCACAATCAAATGTGAGATGAAGCTAGCTAGAAATTGAGATGATGGAGTTTGTTTTTTCGGGGTGATAATCCGGTTTTGAAATGTTTTTAGTTTCGCGTAGCTAGTTATTACGAATCATATTATTAATACATGAGCTTATGAAGTAAACAAAAATCTAAAAAAGACACGAAATTTAGTAATAGTATTCGTCTACATAAATCGTGCATACCATGAAATTATGAAATTGCGATGGACGAAATCAACAAACAAAACAAATTTTATTCACAAGGAATGCGTAACATATATTTGAACACAACTTCTTTACTTTTCAATATTGAGAATATATACGTACATGATTTTTTTTTAAGGTTTACATCATAGTTCACGAAATGGTATATTTAGTAGCAAATCTGCGAACATTTGCGAGTTGCGACGGAGGAAATTAAAGAGCAACAAAGTTTCATGGCCGCGTATGTATCTGAGGGAAGTAGAGCCAACCAATGGTCACAGCCATAAACGCCATCGCTGCTCTTACCGCCCACCGCCATCCGAATGGTGTCCTCTTGGCCACCATTTCCGACGCAGTATATATCCCATGGAACACATATAACAAAGTGATCTCCCCTGAAGGTGTTACCCGAGTTGTATAGAACAATATAAGCTCATGAAAGAGACCGGAGACGAGAAACGTCGTAAAAATCCCCATGAACTTAGCCAAACTGGACTTGCGTTTCGAGATCCCCCGCATGGGAGCGTAGACTTTGAGTTCTTCCTCCATCTTTTAGATTTTTTTTTGTGTGTGTGTTGCTGAGTTTTGGCAATCAACGAGGTTTTAAACTTGATTTTTGTTTGTGTGCATTTGGTTGATTAAAAGGTAGACAAATGAAGGAACATGTTTGCTTTTACGTTCTCTCTTCTGAAGCTGGCTCTTGTGTACCGTTGTCACCAGCCACGCAGGTGGACGAATCTTCGATCGTCTTTTCCATGATGTGTACGTAAGAAGATTTTTTATTTCTTGTATCATGGTTTGGATCAGAAAAGAGAACACTTTTATATGTCATCCTTAATATTTTCATGACCATCATTTTTAATGCCTTTTTAGGGGGATTACATCGTATAACGAATCATGGATACTCGGTGAATCCGGATCATTTATAAACAGTGTATAATATGGATGGCTTACTTTTGCTTATCATCAATTGATTCAATTCGGTGACCTTTTACACACATAATCAATATGAATAATAGGATAAGGAATAAGGATTATGCTTTGCTTATCGTCGATTCGATATATGACCACCTAAACACACGTAATTAGTAGGCTTAAACACACGTAATTAGTACCCGGACATATACCCAAACAAAAATGTGCGTTGAACTATGACACGTTATCACCAGAGTCCACAACATGAGGCAACATCTTGCTATAACCCAACGACACACATGACACATCTAACAAAGCGTGTTGACACAGCAAAACAAGTGTGCTTCACAAGGGAACACAAAAGCTCGACAGTAACCGTCTTATTAACGCTTCATTCTCATTGCATGATTCATCACCTTCTTACGTGAATAACAATCTACCAATCATTCCCAATAAGGCAATACTTTCTCGTCGTTTGACATAGCAATGATCCATACTTCAACCAACAAATGCATGTCTACTGATGTATATGATCAAGCATTGTGCGATAATTTATTTCCCATATGTCGAGATACTAGTTCTGACTTGTCTCTCTTCTATCTACGCAATTTCAATTAATGGATGTCCGCTTTTTGACTCAACTGGCTCTTTCGTCTGCTTGCTTTAACATGAAACAACTGATGACGTGATCATGAGAGTAAAACCTAGGATTCGAATGATCGCCATATCTTAATTTCTTTTCTTTCGAAACAAGGGACGCTTATGTCTCCGGTTTCCTCAATATATACCTTTTAATTAGTGCCTTGCCAGCGCATAATTCTGGAAAAGCTACGTATCGTCATTCTCTAGTGTGTATACATGGATTACTCTATTCAATTAGGGTACGTAATTTGTATATTTTGTTGCGTTCATACAAGCAATTTTGAACCCCCCCAAGAAAGACTTCGAACTATTTGAATAAGCTAAACTAATCTCTCTTATAGAAAAATATGAGAAATTAGCAGCTTTTTCTAGTAGTAAATATTTAAAATAGGAACTCTAGTGGAGAATTTTGGAGTTTCACTGGATCCATCATCGGAATTAGTACGTTTTTCTATGTTTCATACGAAGCTTATAAAATAGTCCACTATGGACTAGAGAGAGACTTAAAACCATTATTTTTGGATAAGCTAAAATGGGCTTTTGTGGCCCATTAATGATTTTTGGTTCCTTTGCGACTGTCTCGTGATCGTAGTTGATCCATCTCGCCGGAAAGACCAAAAACCTTTCCCTTTAGGGTTTATCCTTGCAATGGAGAAACGAGTTCCCCAACCAGTTTGCGGCGAAGAGGCTCTCCTTCTTCTCAATTGCGTCACGGAGTCTCCCTTCGATCAGGAGAAATGCCTCCGATTCTTGCAATCTCTCAGAGAATGCGTTCTCTCAAAGGTTTCGTTTTTATGTCCTCTCATCACTCATCTCTACCAGAATCAAAATCCTTTGAAAATTTGAGTCTTTTGTTAAGTGGGTTTTCAGTTTACATTATCATCTCAATCGAATCTTTTGTTTTTTTCGGACAGTTTTGATGCTGCTGTTTGGTCGGTTATATTATTCATTTCTCTTTTACTAAAATATGTAAATGCCAAGTTTCTTGGTGGAGAATTTTGTTTTGTGTTTTCAGTTATGTGATTCCGAGTGACTTTCGTAAACGACAATATGTTTGAGCTTTATATACAATACACTTGTTTTTGAGGAAACCATTAGAGAATTGATGAAGCTGAGTGTTTTGATAGCAAACTGATGATAGCTTTCTACTTTTCATTAACGTGTTTAGCTTCTTTTTGTTGATTCTATGGAAAGTTACAGAAAGTTAACAAGTTTGTGATACCGAGTCAAGACAATGCTCATGAGGGAGCAGGCTCAGCTACCAAGAGACCTTCATAATCATAACGTTCTTGCTCCCATGTAACGCCTCATCATCGGAATTGGAGTTCACGTTTCCACATTGTTTGTTTTGTGTGTTGCATATTCAAAAGAAGGAAAGAAGCTATAAAATTTGAAGGTCTACCATCTTATTTTTGCATGTTTGATTCTATGTAACTAATGCAATAGCCTGTTGCTGCAAACTTCTCCTATACTACCAAGTCATTGCTTCCATTCGTATTGTGTTTTTTTTTACCAGAGTCTCTGCCTTTTTAGGATGACTTATACTCTCTCCTATTTGCTAATCCTCATAATTCAATTTAAAAACACAGCTTAATCGATTCAAATAACAGTATGAACAATCTGACCACTACTTTACCTACTCTCTGCTTCCCCATCTGCTAAAACGGTTCTCGATCACAGAAAAAAGGAGACTTTATTTTGGTTCTGAAGGTTACTGTGCCCTCCACTGCTTTCATTTTGGTTTCCTTCGTCGTCACTACTGATCTCAATCACACCTGCATACGCAGCCAGAGAAACCGTCTGTCAAAACACATTTGTAATTCCAACAACACCATTAGTGAGAAACCGTCTGTCAAACACACTTATAAAATAAAACAAAGACTTACCCTCTGCAGGTGTTGCAGTCCCTGAATCATCATCCCACGTCGACAATTCTTTGATATCATTTTCGAGCTTCTCAAGCTTCTTCAGCAGTTCAACATACTTCTTCTCCCATTTTTCAACCTCTGCCTTAGCCAACACTGCTTCTCTTTGCTTCTTCTTCAGGTCCTCATGCTCTCTCAACAAAGTATCATGCTTCTCTTTCAAAATCTCGAATTCACCAACTGCTAATTCCTTAGACATGTTACCTTGAAGCTTAAACTGGCATATCACACAAAACAAAAACAAAAAGTCACAATTTTTATCCTATGATTAGAAACCCTATAAACTAAAATGTTAAACACAAGTAAAAATTCACAACATTCTCTCTTCCTGTAACGAATTTCTACCAATTTTTAAGAAAATCTCAAGCAACATGAAAATCGGAAATAAAAGAAACAGAAAAAAGAAAGATTTGTCCGTCTCTTACCTGAGGACGCAGCTTAAGAACGAACCGAACCGAACCTAAGCGGAATTAGAGAGCGGGAAGTGCGAAACGAGCGGGAAATGTTAACTTTATGTTTTGTTGTTAGAATCGAAATCAGAAGATGATAGGAGTATACTTTCATTTAAGTATTGATTATTCAAAAAAAAAATATATTAATTAAAACTTATATTTCATTCATTCTTTATCCCCATATCTCTAGCCCAAATCCAAGCGGACCAAGCCCATTCAAGACACCGTACCTATATTGTTTTATAATCTTATTATTTACACTTTTGTCTTCTTCAGCTTTACTACATACATTGAAAAACAAAAAAAAGTTTATTGGTTTTAGTGTGTAGTTACTAATTAGCTGTTTACTAATTAGATTATTTTTTAGGAATCACACACGTTGGAGATAAATGAAAAATGAACTGAAATAATATATACTGATATAGATTAAAATGTACTTCTTATTAATTTTATATTAAAATTTTATATTTAATAAGATATTTGAATAATTTTCTTGATATAGAGAATAACTCGCTTTGTATAATTGTATTGAATGAATGAATAAGTGAATGGTTGTATACACAAAGCAGAGAAGTGGTTTTCTACAAGCAAGGAAATTAAGGTTTTAATTGTTTGCAAGTTTTGATATAGATTTTGGTTTTTTTAGAAAACAGACATCTTTTAATAACATATCATGAAGAGGTTATGATACTAAAATAAAAATTTGGTTTGAGATGGATAATCAAAACAAACTATATGACCATTGCTCATAAAATATATATTTTTATAAAATATTTTTTTTTGGTTACAATTTAATTAACTGATCAACCATTGAGTTACAATATAATTACCCTTAAAAAATTTCTAAAATCTATTTATCAATGGTAAGAACTTTTACAAATGTTCATATATATATATGAATGCGTAACTAATGCATAACAAGTAATCGGTTGTTTGCTAATATCTTGCTTTTTCTATTTTGTTTGGATCATCATTTTGTTGAAATCAAAACTTGTTCTGCGATGAAGTTAAACTGATGGCATAAAGAAAAATTTGCAAGTTGTTTTGTGATCTTTTTAAATCCTTACTCACTAGACGTATTAAATGCATAATTTCAGTTCAGTCCAAAAGTGGTCCAGATATTGTTATATTTTTTCCCCCTAGAAAGTTATGGATTGCAGTTTAATACCAAAAAATTATTATCATAATATGTAATATGGCTTTTATCAATTGGTAAAAGAAAAAAATTGTGGACTTAATATGAGTTTAATTAAACAATTCGAAAACATTCTGTTATAAAACTCCCGTACTGATAACTGTGAAAGTAATACTTACCTCTTTATTCACTCTTTCACTGTATGGTTCTTTTTTAGAAATGGTCGAATGAATTTATAAACAAAGACT
>KE153662.1:60056-75675 GCA_000411075.1 Sisymbrium irio | reverse complement strand
AAAAAAAAAAAAAAAGAACACTGTGCATATCTGCTTCTTGGTCAGATGAAGCTGAAGTTGTTCTCAGTTTCCATGATCCATAAGAATGTGTTTCTCATCAAGCTCTTCTCTGCTATTCTCATAACGGGTTTTGCTCTCCGTCTCTTCATTTTCCACTCCAGCGACTTTTCTCCAGTCTTTGCGTCGGTCACCGGAAAATTCGAAGCACGGTTTATGCCGCCCAAGGTTCTGGTCCCGGAAAACGAAGATCTCATTCCTCAGGGTAAGATCACTTAGTATAAAGACTTCTATGTGGAAACATCCATTGTGTTTTTTCTCTACACCTTGTTTATGAGCACAACTATGAGATCTAAGTGGTTATGGAAGTCTGCAAGATCTCAAGTATTGTTTTACGGGTTTTTGGGATTGTGGTTTAGGGGGAATTGAGAAAGGAAGTGATGGTTTATGGATCTTGCTCGTCTCATTCGAGAGTTTATCGAAATGGTGTTTTGGTTCTTAACATACAAAACTTCTTGAGATAATTTAGTTTCATTTGGCTTTTTAGTTCAACATTCGCAATTTGTTCATATTCAACTCTGTTTCGGTTTCTTGTTTGGACATGTTTCTTGACAGTTTATCCAAATGTCTTATTAAAAATTTTCTGATATATAGTAATCTCAATTAGCTGCAATGTTCAAAGACTTTTGGAAAAATTAATCATGACTTTCAACTTTTTGATTCAAAGTTAATCACATTGGAGCTGATAACAAGCTTTTTTTTTTTTTTTTTTTTTTTTTTTTTTTTTTTTTTTTTTTTTTTTTTTTTTTTTTTTTTTTTTTTTTTTTTTTTTTTTTTTTTTTTTTTTTTTTTTTTTTTTTTTTTTTTTTTTTTTTTTTTTTTTTTTTTTTTTTTTTTTTTTTTTTTTTTTTTTTTTTTTTTTTTTTTTTTTTTTTTTTTTTTTTTTTTTTTTTTTTTTTTTTTTTTTTTTTTTTTTTTTTTTTTTTTTTTTTTTTTTTTTTTTTTTTTTTTTTTTTTTTTTTTTTTTTTTTTTTTTTTTTTTTTTTTTTTTTTTTTTTTTTTTTTTTTTTTTTTTTTTTTTTTTTTTTTTTTTTTTTTTTTTTTTTTTTTTTTTTTTTTTTTTTTTTTTTTTGTTTCTTAAATCAGATATTGAAGTAGAGAAGTGTAATCTCTTTGCCGGTAAATGGATCCCAGATTCTTCAGGACCAATCTACACAAACAGTTCGTGCGGTATGCTCATCGACGGTCATCAAAACTGCATCACCAATGGCAGGCCTGACTTAGACTTTCTCTACTGGAAATGGAAGCCTCATGACTGTTTGTTACCACGTTTCCATCCTCGAAGGTTTCTTCAACTTATGAGAAACAAATCTTGGGCATTCATTGGTGACTCCATATCTCGTAACCACGTCGAATCTCTGCTTTGCATGCTCTACATGGTATATAACATTTTGTCTTAACAGCTCTTTGTTTCGATCTTAACCTCCTTAATTAGTTCGTTAAATCCTTGTTCTAACCCGGTCTCTCCAGGTTGAAGAACCGGTTGAAGTATACCACGACAAGGAATACAAATCGAAAAGATGGCATTTCCCATTACATAACCTAACGATATCCAACATTTGGTCGCCGTTTCTAGTCCAAGCCGCTATTTTCGAAGATTCAAACGGTGTCTCGACCGCTGCGGTCCAGCTACACCTTGACAAACTCGATGAGACATGGACCAGCCTAATGCCGAGCCTAGACTATGCCATCATCTCAACCGGTAAATGGTATCTTAAAGCAGCGGTTTACCATGAAAATGCTAAACCGGTCGGTTGCCATATCTGCCCTGAAAAATCTCGCATGCAAGAGCTAGGATTCGACTATGCTTATAACGCCACGCTACGTAACGTCATGGACTTCATAACAGCAGCGGAAACTAACGGTAAAGGCACGGTGTTTTTCAGGACTTCGACTCCGGATCATTTCCAAAACGGTGAATGGCATAACGGTGGGACGTGTAAACAAACGGAGCCAGTGAGTGATGATGAGGAGATTCAGATGAAAAACGTACATAAGATACTAAGAGATGTGGAGGTTGGTCAGTTCGAAAGAGCGGTTAGAGAGAAGACGGGCCAGGACGGTGGTGGTAATGTTAAGCTTTTAGATTTCACTGGGATGTTGCTGACACGACCCGATGGTCATCCGGGTGCCTATCGAGCGTTCAGACCATTTGATAAAGACAAAAATGCAAAGGTACAGAACGATTGTCTACATTGGTGCTTGCCTGGTCCGATTGATTACTTGAATGATGTTATATTGGAGACCATAGCAAATGGCTAAACCGGAAAATTAAATTGTGTGGTTATTGGCTCATTTCCAATTGATCCAAGCCCGGAAGAAGTGAAAACCGGTTAATCTTGGGATAAATAGACTAATACGGAACAAATTTGTGTGAATTGGAAACAAAAAAGTGTATGATATTGGTTCTTAAGAGCTAGCCGGTGGAGGAATCCAAACCGGTTTGGTGAAGGTGTTAATTTTTCTTTTTTGCCGGTTCTGTAAAAACTAAAAACATTACAGTTTTTTTTTCTCTCTGTTTATATATGCGTGTAAAGATTTAATTCTCGAACCGGAATTTCCTCAAAAGTTATAATATCTTCTGAACCGGAATTTCCTCAAAAGTTATGAGATCTTCTGAACCGGTTTGGTTAGTGCTAATATTATAAGATTCAATGATAAACTTAAATTCCTTATAAAGGGGGAGAGAAATTCAAAATTCAAAAAGACTTAAAAAATATGCATCGGGCGCCAAAACTTTTATTTTGAATTTCGAATTATGTATTACCGTTGGGCGATTTTATCCCATATAAACCCAGAAAATATCTCCACTTAATTCACAAATCTCTAAAACATCAAAAATCTCCAATTTCCTTTTGCGAGCTCCGACTTAGAAATGGCGACCATCGCAGATCCAGCTCCGACGAAGAAAGCGAGGAACAGCAGAAAGGCGTTGAAACAGAAGAATGAGATCGTGGAGACGCCGTCGTCGCCTGTCTCTGCCGCCAAGTCGGGGAAATCAGCCAAGTCGTTCGAGAAAGATCTGTTGGAGATGCAGACGATGTTGGAGAAGATGAAGATCGAGAAAGATAAGACGGAGGAGTTGCTTAAAGAGAAGGACGAGATTCTGAGGAAAAAGGAAGAGGAGCTGGAGACGAGAGACGCTGAGCAGGAGAAGCTTAAGGTGGAGCTGAAGAAACTTCAGAAGATGAAGGAATTCAAACCTAACATGGTACAAATCTCTACATATGCCTTTTCGTTTCCGATTCGGTTAGATTGTTTGAGATTTTGGCTTGATGATAGTCAAATACTAGATCTGGTTTAGGCTCTCGATATGCTTAGGTCGTTAGATTAGTTTTGGCTTGATATTGGATACAAGGATTCGTCATAGTTTTGAGATTAGTATTGAAGTCAGATCCATGAGATAAATGATTATCATCTATGGATTTGGTTCTAATCATGTGTGGTTTGTGGTTATTGAATCAAGATTGTTGTGTGTTGATCTTTTTCAGATTTTCGCTTGTGGTCAATCTCTCACACAAGCTGAACAAGAGAAGGTGAATAAGAAGAAGAAGAAGAAGAAGAAGGATTGTCCCGAGACAAAGCGACCATCGTCATCATACATTCTGTGGTGTAAAGAGCAATGGAATGAAGTCAAGAAGGAGAATCCCGAAGCTGACTTCAAGGAGACTTCCAACATTCTCGGAACTAAATGGAAGTCTCTTAGTGCGGAAGAGAAGAAGCCTTACGAGGAGAAGTACCAGGTTGAGAAGGAAGCTTACCTCCAGGTCATTGCTAAGGAGAAACGCGAGAGAGAGGCTATGAAGCTTCTGGATGATGATCAGAAGCAGAAAACTGCGATGGATTTACTTGATCAGTATCTCCAGTTTGTGCAGGAAGCTGATCAGGATAACAAGAAGAAGAGCAAGTAATAACCAGAATGCCTTCTCTGATTTTATGAATCAATTGATCGTCAGTGGTAAAACTGATTAGAGCTGTTTATTGTTTGCAGGAAGGAGAAGGATCCACTGAAGCCAAAACATCCCGTTTCTGCCTTCCTGGTTTATGCTAACCAGAGGAGAGCTGCTTTACGCGAAGAGAACAAGAGCGTTGTGGAGGTAAATCTTAAGTTACAATACGTCGCTCTCTAGATCCACTTTTGTTATATGTTGAAGCTAAACTTATGGAGTTGAATTGGATGGTGGTTATAGGTCGCAAAGATGACTGGAGAAGAGTGGAAGAAGTTGTCAGATGAGCAAAAAGCACCCTTCGAAGAGGTCTGTTTCCTCGTATAAATGCTTGTATTCACAGCTATTTAAAGAATTGAGAGTGAATGAACTGAGGTATGATGTTTAACAGGTGGCAAAGAAGAACAAGGAGACATACCTGCAAGCAATGGAGGAATACAAGAGGACAAAGGAAGAAGAAGCCCTGAGCCAGAAGAAAGAAGAAGAAGAGCTCATGAAACTCCATAAACAGGAAGCTCTCCAGTTGCTTAAGAAGAAGGAGAAAACCGATAATCTGATCAAGGTCATTCACTCACTCAAACTTTCTCTTCTTGACTCACCAAAATGAATTACAAGAGACTAACAGGATCATTTTACAGAAGAAGAAAGAGACCAAGAAGAAGAAGAACGAAAACGTTGACCCTAACAAACCCAAGAAGCCTGCTTCTTCATACTTCCTCTTCAGGTACAAACCCCAAAAGCTAACAGACTCGGAGAATTCTAAGCTTTGATATAAATCGAAGTTTCTAACTGGTAAACTAAAACTTTGTTCATACAGCAAAGACGCAAGGAAGACTTTGACAGAAGAACGTCCTGGGACAAGCAACTCCACGATTACCGCTCTAATCTCTGTGAAATGGAAGGTATGTAAAATTACAACCGCGAGTAAAATTAAAAAACGCTTGCTATATAACATAATTCTTGTTTGCTAATTCGTCTGAGTAATATATATTGCAGGAATTGGGTGAAGAAGAGAAGCAAAGTTACAACAAAAAGGCAGCAAAGTTGATGGAAGCATACAAGAAAGAACTAGAAGATTACAACAAGAAGAGTGCGGCTACGACCAGTAGCTAGAAAAAAGGAAAAAATATCTTTTAGTATTGAAATAATGTTCAACATGTTCAAGTCCTGTTGAACATTTCTTATGCTTTGTTAGACTCAAGTTACTATTTTTAAATGAGGAGAAAAAAATGAATACAAGCTATCTTTTAACTCAAGTGATTCCTCTGAAATGATTACTTTACTAGTTTTTTATTCTCTTTTGCATTTTAAATTTTAATAATAGATCGACTCTGGTAAAAACGTGGGAAAAGCCGCATCAATCTCGACCGTTGGATTGAACCAATCAACAACATCGAACATGGGAGAACTATTCATTTGGCCGCCGAAATCATCGTTGATAGTACCGTAATCATAAAACGGCGGCGTGTTAGGGAACGAGAAAACGTCGTCACCGTCGTCAAGTCCCTCGGTTCGAACCGTTAAGCTGGTTTTGAGACTCTCGAGAAGGTCGTTAGGCTTTTGAGCAACGGTGGTGGGTGTAGGTCTGGTGTCTCGCATCTCAGGCGAGGCTGGTGGAGGAGAAGGTGCGATCGCCTGTGAGCAAGTGTGTGTTCCTCTGTAAGTCAATTCGAAAACCGTTGGATCACTGTCCGATCTCTGGACTTGCTTCGTTGCCCAACAGTTCTGTGTGCTGCGATGAGTACATCTGTAATAACTCCTGTAGATCATAAAATAAAATCGAATTAACACCATGATGTTGATGAACTGATGATGATGATAATGATGATTGATTGATGATGAATTTACCTGGGGAATTTGGCGCCTAAAATGTCTTTTTGGCCATATTTTCTCCAGCTGAAGACATCATCTTGAGGTCCTTCTAAGCCTCTTTCTGGGTTTATTCTCACTTTCTCTGTCCACTTTGGTAGCATCTTCCTGCAAAATTTCCACAAAATTTGTAAGTAATATATAGAATATGACATTATTCAGTTTTGTGAGTTGTAACATTTTTTTCTAATAACCCAATTTATCTGAGAAGTTTGAGTGTTACCTTTTCTTTGGATTGAAAATGTGATCTTGGCGATGACTCTCACTGGAACCTCCTCCATCAGCAAAATCTTCACTTCTCGGACTCCCGTTAATCGACGCCGGAGATTCAGGAACTCCGCCGGAATATACCACCGGAGCTAGAGCAGCCTTAGGAATAAGTTGTACGGGCGGTGAGGAAGACCAGTTTAGCATGCCAAGAGATTTCTCGAAGGAAGAAAGTATCTGGTTCATGAACATCTTGTTCGTCTCAGCCGCCGGAGAAGATGAGGATGACGACGGCGACTGTGCTTCTCCAAGTCGTGCTTGAAGCTTTTTAGCCGCCTCCAGTCCACGAATGAGCTCGTTTAGCAGTGTGTTCTGCTCCCAACTTAGCATAGCTTTTGTACCTTCCATTTTGAATTTTGTCTCTCAAAATAGTATTTGTTTATATATGTATAAAAACCTTAATTTCGTAAATTATTAGATAGTTAACATATATGTTTACAAATAAATATAATGTGTGTAAGTTATAATTGGGTTCTAAAATGATGAGTTATATTATCTGAATTTTATGGTGAGAATAGATAAAAATAGATATAGAGATTGAGGAATCATATGATGAGAGAATGGAAGTGTTATAGGCTTGTGGAAAAACTGATGAGTGTTGGTTTGGAATATAAAGCCCTTGGATTTGAATGTTTGAAAATTTGACCAAGTGACGAACCGTAAATAATTAATATTAGAATTTAGATTCTTTTTTAAAAAAGAGACAAAAACTTTCAAAGTGAAGAAAAGTCTTTGGTATAAAGAAGTATATGGCCAAAGTGTATCTATAAGTGGGGTGGGGTGAGGTGGTAGTGAATGAGGTTACATTACAAGGTCAAACGCTGACCAATTCAACTTTGCAATTTTGTTAATGTAGTTCTAACTTATAAACAAGTAGATCATTTATTTAAACATAGTGGTTAACTAAATAATTAGACAACAATGGGTTAAACAACTGTCGCTTTCAATGCACCCTTTCATAACTACGACTTTGTACATGTGATTGAGATTCTCTTTTATTTAATTTCCAATATATGTTTTTGTGATTCTTTATCATTAAAATGCAACAAACAACCGTTCTTTGAATGATTTTTCGGTTGCTAACAATATTGTCAACAATAGAAGAAAATATACACCAAGGTATAAGTATCAGTATCGTAGCAAATGAATAAAATATCTTCTGGATGAATTTGATTGAACATTATTGGTAAACACTTTGACACTTTCTCTTGCATGTTTCTATTAGTAGTGATGAATAGATTTCTTTATAATTATCTCCATGTATATAACCTCATGAATAAATTTGGCAAAAACTAAAATTTGTTTAGATAATTTTAAAAAACTGTGATAAATAAATATATCACAATATTACTTGTCTCCTACTACTTTGGTCTCAACTTTCAAATTAAGCCTTATTTTAATATTGTCACATGAATATTGTTCTATCATTATCCTTTATTAAAAATACTTCAATCTTGAAAATTTATTAAATTTACATTTTATCTTAATTAGAATAAAATGAGACTTTGTATTGAGTTTATAAAACGACATTTTCTATATAAGAAAAATCTAGTATAAAATAAAAGTTGATTTGAAATGAAATGAATAATTAAGTATTCCATAACTCTCTACATTCATCGATTTATTTATATTTGTGAGCTGTGTTGAGTTTTTCATATTCGAGAGGACGGAAAATTTTATTCTCGGTTTAAAAAAATGCAAAATTATGGGTGAATTATATTTTCTTTAGTGTAAGATAAGTTCTAAATTGTATGTTAAGATTTGTTATATGTTCCATTAAATAAAGCAGTCATTAACTGTGTAATAATACAAACAAGAGTGTGATAGGGTCTATGCTGACCCAGTCCACCATAAAGCTATCTCAAATAGTCAGATCGATATTCCATTCGAACATTCATTTCTTTGATTGATACTTTCTAAGTTTATTTGCCATCAAAATATTTGTCTATTTCTTATATATCTATTTTTTTCGGCAACATACATTCTACCCATTTAAATTTTGCTTCGCGATACATCAAATACCTAATACAAACTTGCTTTCTGATCAAAATAAACAAATTAGAATAACTAGCTTACTTAAAATGCTAATTTAAACCTTGAAGGGTTTTTTATATTGATATTCTAGCTTACTTAAAATGCTAAAATAAATCTTGAAGGTTTTCTTATATTGAAAAGTGTGACAAGAAAGGGACGTAGGTAATGGGTATGTGGCTCAAAGATTTGTTTGTGATCTCGAGCTATTCTAAATTCTAAATTCTGTTTTTAGAGGAAAATAGGACTGATCGTTAGTGATCCGTGTCTTGTCCTGTCGATATGGTTTCGCTATTGTAAGCAAACTCTTGCCAAATTTAATTGGTTTGTTTGAATGAAATCTTTAGACGTAAAAGAGCTCTGATAAAATACTAAAGTTAAACCCATAATTACATCGTATCTGCGCTTTCGAGGACGAGGATTCGCTGGCGGTCGAGTTCCAAATCTGATAGCACTTCTTTTCAGTTTTATTACAGTTTAACTAATATATAAATACAAATGTTGAATTCAATATATTCGTCCTGTTAATCTATGCAAAAGTATAGTTTCTGTCAACACATATACTTACTTGTTTACTGTAAAAATAATATTATACCATTTTACTATAAGCAGAAACGCTGTCAACGTAGGGAAAACGTAAAATGGCATAAACATATTTATTAATAGAAAGAAAATCTGAAGGAATGATATATTCAGAAAGTTTCCAAGGGACAGGATGAGTCAAGAGATTGGACCGACGACATTTCAAACCTCTCTCCGCGTGGACAATAAAAAGGAAATTATTAAAGATGAAAAAGAAAAGAATTACAAATTATTTATTTACTAACACTTAAACTGATTGTAAATGGCGTCACTTTCCTTGCGTCATTCATCATCATTAGTCGCTCTGATCTCAGGACAATAAAAAAATACTCCTATTTTTTTCTCTATCTTAACTCAACTCTATAAAACTCTTGGCAAGGTATACTCAGCTAGTTCAGCTTATTCACTATATCGATTTATATATACCGATTCCAGAGTTAGTTTCCGATTAATGCGATATATATATTCTTAAATAATATTCTTTTTATGATAAAGCATCTTATATTAGTAAGTGAATTTAAAACATAACTAAAAATTAACCAGTTAAAATGAATGAATCAGCTCCCAAGATAATGACTCAGTTTGACATCTGATTTGCTAAAAAACTTTACGGCATTCACTATCGCATTGATTTCCAATCAACGCAGCAATATATTTTTGTGTGTGTGTGGGGTGTGCCTCAACGCTACGCAGCAAGTTTTTAATTCGTACAGTATTTTATAGGAGTATTAAGGATGAAATAATTTATTACAGTCCTTGAGTTCATAATTGTTATGCCAACAAAACAGTACCCAACTTGTAAATTGGACTCGTTAGAAAGGGCAATAAATTAATAAAGTAGGAAAAGGCCAAACAAGAAAGAATAAATCTTGTACGGAAAAGACACTACGCGGCTTTCGATTTGTTTGGAGGTAGTCAAATATCAACTCGACACGTTCACACTTGAAATAAACTAATTATACTGTTTTGCCATCGCAAATTCAGAGTTTAATATCGAGATATTACAAATTAAACAATACAAAACGTAATTATCTTTTTATCTTTCGAAAGAGATCTAGAAGGGGAAGAAAACCGAAGTATTAAACCTTACCATCCATATAATACATATTCTATGAGAAAGCATAATTTTGATATAGAAGATAAACAATTCTGAAATTTAAGATTTACGAGCTACTAATCAAGTGAACAAAACGCTTGTCATGTAACGTTGAAGGATGGGACAAGAAACAGAAGTTGCATTGCATGTAGGCTCCCGTGAAGATCGGATCAACATATACCTATGATTGAAGCCCATATCTAATTGTACTTGGCCCAAAAATAAGATGCAAGTACTTGAATGTACTAAAATGAAAGTTTGATCTCACACCATGCAGATCGCAACTATATCTGGATGAATTTCCATAACTGCTTACTCTTTCGTGAAAAATATAACAGGGGAGGCCAATGTATTTTGCTCTCACAATGGAAGCCAAAAAAAAAAAAAGTGGGATTGATTTTTCATTGGCAATCCACAAATACAACTATATAACCTTTCTCACGCATCATAACTCTCATAGTTCAAAATATACTAGTACGTGTTGTGTACCATGTTATGTCTGATATCACTATTTTTTTAATTAATTATAAATTGTCTACATTAAGTCATTCTTCTAATAGATAATTTATAGATTTTATTCGCTCCCTTATCTTCTTTCTTAACTCTATATAAGTTAAATTTCTTCGTTCTTTTCCACCGAATAAACCGCACTGGCGGATCTTAGCACTTCGGCCTGATAGACAATATTACAAAACAAGAAAACAAACAACATCAAACTATTAGCAATTAACGAAACATATATACAAATGCATATATAGGAACCACCAATATATACTTAGGCATAGGATGTATATATTACCTGCTCCTTGGTGATCTCAACACCAAAACCATGAACAACGACAAGAGATACAGTCCTCTTATAAGAGCCAGCCTCAAGACTGCTTTCAAGAATCTCCTCATGTCTCTTTTCCAGGTACTTATCCAACTCTTCTTCGCCTTTCCTTGTTCTACGTAAACATTCAGTTTATCAAGTTAAGTCTCTATATGAACGTAATAACCTGTATATAATTATGCGAACACAAAAAAAAGAAAACTAAACATCATGCATATACTTGCATAGTTGTAACGGGTTATCTATATTATTACCGGTTCTCTTTAAGACGCTCGTACTCAAGATCTCTTTTCAAAAATACATAATAGAGTTCTTTGCCCGAACTTGCCATTTTATTTTCTTGCAAGTCTCTGTATGTTTAATTTTGGTTCGTCTCACTGCCAATTTATAGGGGCCTTGGAAAGTTGAGCACTATGATACTTTTTAATTATGGGCTAAAGAGTAATATAATATATATCCTAATTAGTTTGACTTACGTAAAAAAATTAGTTTGGACTTAACCTACCAATCAAACAATGTATTCCTATAAAATAAAATTAGTCAAGAGGATCATAAGATGCGAAATAATTATTCGGGAAGCTCCCATTTGGCTTTGTTTTTCTTTTCCTCACAATACCATTTTTCAATCGTTGACCAAGAAGGTTTCACGGAAGTAAACTAAAAAAAATTAACAACAGTAGTAACTATAAGTTTTTTAATCATAACTTTTACATTTTAGTCTATACACACTACCGTAACTGGATTCAATTATATCAACATACAACTTGTCAACCAAATTAGTAATTTAAACAAGTAGACTATAAACTCCGGTGTATACGATGAATCTTACACTCATAGCGCTCCCATATTTGAGATACTTCAAGAAAAACGTTAGCAGCGAAACCAGACTTTACTATATAAAATTTACTCATTCTACTTTCTTTAATTTTAAACTTGTATTTTATATAATTTAATATTATTTTTGAATAAAATAAAATACAAACATATATATAGAAATTAATGGAGAAGAACTGCAAACTCGTGATTAATTAAACGAAACAAGGAAGAAAAAACTTGCTCAGAAGTTTTCAGAAAGTGGAAGAACACGAATAAGATCCGCCAGTAGCTCTCAACTCCGAACACGGCCAAGGACTGACCTTGAGCGAAGTTCCAATAACATCCGCACATTTCCACGCCCGGTACAAATTTGAACTTCCATGTAAATTAATCTCACTCAGACATATTCCTGTAAATTCATGTTTGCCAAAATTAACTAAGCATAATTAAGCATATGATCAATATGGTAAATAAATACTAAAAAGAATATAAAGTTTTACCTGTAAAAGGTGAACCCTTAAGGCCTTGAATAGAGCCAGCGTTTCGAACGTTGATTCCCCAAACGTTCTTTATATGTATTCCCTTAACGATTGGTAAAGCGTTAGGGTTATAATACGTGTCTGGGTGATCTCCCGTGTCCCCGGCGATCTTGATCCCGTACTTTGCGTTTTCGACGTAAACGTTGGAGATTTTGATGTTTTTGATGTATCCTCCACGACCAATGTTTGTCTTGATGTTGACTCCAACGCCCAGATTGGAGAGAGTGATGTGTTCTGCTACGATGTTCTTGATACCTCCGGACGTTTCGCTTCCTATTGCTATACCTGCGAACGGGGTCGATCCTGTGATGCGGCGGATCGTTATGTTTGAGCTGGGACGGCCAAAAGCGATTCCGTACTCGTCCCAACCGCTTTTTATGGCAACAAGGTCGTCTCCTGTTGAGATGTAAGAGTCTTCTATGCAGACATTGGAGCTGGAATCTATAAAAATAATTTAGAAAACATATCTGAGTCGTCAGACAGAGTTTTTTCATTACAACAAAGTCGACTGAGTATGTCTCAAGTTTGCACACCGATGACGCGATGAGTTACATTCCCTAGCACAGAATAGCTACCATGCATACAAACTCAAGTTCCTTCGTAGACATGTTTTTGATGTTTTTAACACATCAACCAATCTACTAGCTAGTCTATTGTTGATTGAACAAAAAGAGTAATGTAGAGTTAGACAAACCTGGATCGATTCCATCGGTGTTGGGCGAATCTTGTGGAGCTAAGATGGTAACGTGATGGATGACGACATCGCTGCCCCACGTATTAAAAACGAGGAACAGAGTCAACACCAGAAGAAGAGGAAGATATATCTATGCTTGGGAAATCTTTAAAGGTAGTAGTAACTAGCTAAAAGTACCTGCAGTACACAGGATGAATGTTCCAGAATGGTGAATTTTGGAAAATAACATTGGAGATTATGATCTCCTTAGAGTTTTTGAGCTCGATTAAATTCGGTCTAGTGTACTTTAGCGTTCTACTGCGCCACATGTTCCACCACACTTCTCCTTGACCGTCTATTGTCCCGTTTTGTCCTGTGTATCGCAATGTTATGTCGAAGTGTTACACTACTCGGGTGTCCTATATAAATGTAAGTATAAGAGGGTCCAAACTCACCAGTGATGACTACATCACGAAGGCCATCAGCATGAATAAAGCTCATATACCGTGGCCCTGGTAACTCCCTCCCTCTTCCATAAGATGGCAAAGGATCAATCAATGGCCAGTTCCGTGTATCCTGAAGTCAACACATACACACACCAAAAGGTCACAAAACAATTCACAGGATTCGCATTCTGCAATTCTTTAGACTTATATTCGAAAAAGATAAAATATCCGAGTCAGAATGAAGTAGGCTTAAAGTGGCATTGTCCCGATTATGTGGCTAAACGAAATGGCCGAGACTAAAATACTTGCAAGCTCAAAATCGGCCATAAGACATCCATTACGAAAGACAAGTGCTAGTGTTTTTTGTGTGACACTTGACGACAAACCATTCAGAGAATCTCATAAAAAAGAAAAAAGAAAACTGAATCCGAGGTTTAACATAGATGGCAGCAATATCCTACTCCGAGTTGATGTGAGACTCCCACTAAACGACGATGAAAGCTAAAACTATTTCACACTGCCAACGTTAAAACAGTCTATACAAAAATTTGACATTTTATCCTTCAGATATTTTTCTACATTGGACAATATAATAACCAAAAATTTTGACAAATTAAAATCGGGATAACGCGAACGACAAAAACTGCCAGCTATCTATGGGTCAGCTGTTGAAACATAGACATAAAAGCAGTACACCACATGCATACAATAACGTTTTCGCACCGATGGTCCCATGATGCTTGGACCTACCCATACCCCAAATTAGTTATTAATTAATATATACGTGCATGGTTTCCCAAATCTTCTTGTTCCCTTCGAAAATAATTATTACGAATTAATTAGATTAATTAGAAAGACCACCTTATTACATTTTCAGTATTCAGATCCAAGCAAGCAATTCTACTTTTGGAATACTTACTTTAAATATTTTGACAATATTGAAATGAAAATATATTTTCTAGCAGCTGAAAAGATAAATCAATCACACTAATATGAAAATGCTACCTGAACAGCTTTAATGACAGCGCCTTTAGCCAAGTAGAGAGTCATGTGGCTAGTGAGAGTGAAGCTTTCCGTGAGAAACACTCCCGGAGGTATATACAGAAGCGTGCCTCCTCTCCTTTTAAGGTGCTGAATCCGATATATAGCCGCCCTGAACGCTTTCGTGTTCACCGTCCTGCCGTCTCCGACGCCTCCAAAGTCGGTTATAGAGATCTTATCGTTCCGGTACCGTAATGGGACTATTCCGGAGCATGTTGCCTCAGAATCGCCGAACGCCGACGAATATACGGCGAGTAAAGAAACGGCGAGGTATGAGAAGAGGAGAATCCAAACGGAGGATCGCCACATTTTCGTTTTAGAGAAACTTTTTTTTTGAGGCAGAGAGAGTTTGAGAGAAAATCTGCAGAATTTATTTCTTTGCTTTCCTTTCTAATAACATTATTTAATGGGAGATGAAGCGCGCAATTAATTATTGTAAATGTGTGTGGAAGTTTGCGCGTAAGAGACAACGTTTAGTGGAAGGAAAGCACACGTGTGTTAACGGGCTAGTACATGCGAGAAGTTTTTTTATTTGGGCTATATGGGTCGTGTAAATTATAGGCCCAATAATGATCTTTAATGAAAATAATACAGTAGTCGGGCGGGACCACTTTTTTGTGTGTGTGTAATTGTTCGGATTTTTACATTTTGAGTTTTGGTCGGTGTGAAGGGCATCTTCACATCGATCACGTCTTCAGCGACCCTCTCATCGCGTGTTTCGACTTACTTGACGGTATTTCTTTGAACGTTAATAACTTTTGGGCTTTGTTTCTATTGGGGAGTTTTGAGTATTATGTTTTCTGTTTGCTTCTTCTTTAGCTTTAGAATGATCGCATATATATATATATATATTAGATCAACTTTCAATGACTATTATATCTTAACAATTCAGAAATTATTAAAGAGATTCTTTTAGCCGTAAAACGTCCTGATGCATTTAATCAAGAGTAGTAATTAAAGTTTATCATTGTTTTTTGACTACTTTTTTTTCTATAATGGGTAAACTTTATTAATCGAACAAAAGAATAATTAAGTGTTCGTAGATACATCCGAAAACCTCTTTTAAGAGTTAGCCATTGACAAAAGATACGCATTCGGAGGTAAAAGTGAAGCACAATGATTACATCTTTGCTCATCCTACAGGAGGCTATCATGCATCGATCATGAGCTTTGGGTAAACATCGGCTGGTGAGGGTAAAAACCTAGTGTGCAGACTAAATATTTGTGTCCGTTGTTGTTTTGAATGAAAGAGAATTTCCCTTTTTTGTTGGATTATTAAATCTATTCAACAAACGGTTATTTAATATTTACCAAACCTGATAGAATTCAAAGTTAGATAAAAAAGATTATAAGAAAACAGAGCAAACAAAAAAAAATAGAGATTTCGAAGCGGGAAAAGAATATTTTCGAACCAAAGAAACAT
>KE153662.1:32028-49146 GCA_000411075.1 Sisymbrium irio | reverse complement strand
AAAAAAAAAAAAAAAAAATCCAAAAGTAACAGTTAACAACACCTTTCCATCCACGATCTCACGACGGCCAAGCATCGGATTGTTTGGATACTTCTCAACAGACATGCTGCAAACAACAAGGAAGTTGAGTATTAAACCAAAACACATGTCAAAAACCAAATAAATATCACTAATAAACCAAATGCATGTAGTGTGTAAGTTACTAAAATCATAATTAACGAACTAATTACATTTCTAAACGATTAGAGCTCTTAAGTACAATCCTAAGTGCGATACTAAAACGAAGATCTCATTCTCCGCAAATACTAAACAGTTGATAGAACAAAATCTACATTTCATATACTATTTGAGAATTCAAAAAAGGCCAAGTCAGAGCAATTTCTACGATCAGTCAACAGTCAACGATTAGATTCACGGAGTCATGCAAAAAACAAGCTCGGATCGGTTTGTATAGTGAGATGAGGAGGTTGAATCTCACCGGAAAACATCCCAACAACTATCCATTCCTTCGATCGGTTCGGGGAAACCGTCCTTGGCGAAGATACTGCGGTACACTGGTCCAACGGAAGGTCTTCCATCGCTGCCTTGTTTACCTTCTTCGACCTGGAAGATGAAGCTCTTCTTCTGCTCCTGCTGCGACATGATCGATCTCTCTCTCTCTCTAGAAAGTATAACTTTCTCTCTGCTATTTGTAATCGAAGTGACGCGAGATTGGGGACCACACGGCTTTGCGGATCGGAGTTAAATAACCTACTGCGATTGTGATTGGTTGCTCTTCACTGACCATAAACTTGTCAAAAACAAATAAAGTCAACAAAATTCATCTTAGTCAAACTCTTAATGGGCTTACGTTCCTTCATATTAAGCCCATTATAGTAAATGCTGCCGTCCATATAGATTTATGACAAGGGTCAAGGGATGGGTCTCTATATTCCGGAGACAATTTTTTTTATATTAGGTCAGCAGTTTGTTGACCAACAAATATAATAAAAAAGTTTGTTGTTTGGTGATGGTAAAGTAAAATCAATTTATCAATAGTTGTTTGTAGGACTCTGCTTTGGAGTTTTGGTCGTACTCGTCAGGTAGCTCTATCGAATTTGATGATGAAGATAGTTGTTGTTGTTGTTGTTGTTGTTGGACCTTGCATTCGGAATCTGACCCATAAAAGTGCCTCAAGGAAAGTGAAAGTGAGAAAAAGCTCATTCAAATTGAAAAACGTTAGAGAGATGTTTTATTTCTAAAAACTTTATGCCAAATCTATATTTCTATTCATCCAGTTTATCAAATGTGGATCATGTATTCACAATTGTATCGTAAAAAAAAACTAAAACTGATTACGTTATCATCCGATGTATCAGCATTTCCTATAAATGGTTACAAATTTATGCATTCCTTGTATTTCTAGTCGATCCCATGTCTTGCTCGACCGTTTGGGGGTTCGTTTCACACCTTAAAGATCCTTTGTTGTGATTTTGTGCAGTTATCCTCCACAGCAATTATAACATTTAGTCAAAATAGAGTATTAGATAGTATAAAAACCAAACACCAAACAACACTTGGATAAAATGATAAATGATGGAGGGAAAACGGAATGTCATGGAATTGGGGAAAACTGGCGGGAAAATGTCGATAAAGTCCCTGGATTATATAAAGTTTTCGCATTTAACTCGCAAGATCCTCTTTTCTCTTTCAAGGCCCCTTTTTGAGCTCAGCTTCTCACCGTAAGTTTCCCCCAATTTCTCTCTCTCTCTCTCTCGCTCTGCCTTCGTTGTTTCTCCCTCGTGTAAAACGAAAAACCCCTAAGTGTTTTATTTTTACAAGTCTGAAACTCTCTAGTAGTAACCGATTGATGTTTTTGCGAAGAATCTAGGGTTTTCAATTTTTTAATTTTTACCAGAAAATTTAGGGAATCTCTCGTTGAGTCTTTTCAATAGCTTCTACTTAACATCCAATTACATCTCTCTCTCTATTTGTGTTTCAGGTCTGAATTTAGAGCATTAGATAATTACGAAAATGGCATCAGGTAATTTCGAGGATGATGCAGAGGGAACTGTGTCGATCCATGAGTATATCGAAAGCATGGATGCCAAAGAGCTGGTAATAATACATTCCAATTCAACAGCTTTACGTGTTGTTTCCTGATTCTTAACGAAGAAAAGTTGATTACTTTCGCATTTTCCCCATCTGGGACTTTTGGTTTTTTTTAATCTCTAATTATATATCAATACTTATCGCTGAACCCTGGAAATTTGAAAATGGTGTCTTTAGCTGTTGAGTATTGTGTTTATTGGGTTAGTCGGTTTTGAATATCACTGACTCCTGCTTTTGTGATTCTTGATTTTGAAGGAAGCTGATTTGGTGTTGGGTGGAGATGAGGGAGATGAGTGTACTTACCCAAAGGGTTACATGAAAAGACAGGCTATTTTCTCATGCATTACATGTACTCCAGAGGGGAATGCTGGAATTTGCACTGCTTGTTGCTTATCTTGTCATGATGGCCATGAGGTAGTTATACTACAGATTATGGTCTTATTTGATTCTCATGTGTTAGTTGGTTTCCTAATGGTTGAACATTGTTTTTTGGTTATGGAAAGCTTTTGGAGCTCTGGACTAAGAGAAATTTCCGATGTGATTGTGGGAACTCCAAGTTTGGATCTTTAGCGTGTAAGCTTCTCCCGGGCAAAGATGTAGAAAACACTGATAATTCTTACAACCATAACTTCAAAGGCTTGTACTGCGCTTGCGACAAACCTTACCCTGACCCAAATGTGGAAGATCAAGTGGAGATGATACAGTGTTGTATCTGTGAGGATTGGTTTCACGAGGAGCATCTCGGTCTCACCCCTTCGGACAGTGTTAGTACCCAGGTCTGTGGCCAGAGCTTTCCCTTTGTGAACGATTTACTTTCTTATAGTGTTTTTCAGCTCAAGTTCTTATGTGATGTTAACAGATTCCCAGGGACGAGGAAGGAGAGCCGGTCTATGAGGATTTCATTTGTCAAAACTGCTCTCCATTTTGTTCGTTTCTGACACTTTATCCCGAAAAATTGTGGGTTGCTTCTAAAGTAGATTCCAATGGTTCTGCTAACGCTTGTTCAGACACTGCCGAGCTAAACAAAACCCACACAGAACCTGTCCAGCGTGACAACAGTACTGAAGCTGGAAAATCTGTTTTGAAAGGATGCTCTGAGAAGCTCGCCGACTCTGAACCTTCTCCTGCCGCTGGTTGTGCTATTGGGACGGATCTAACCTCTTGTCCTGAGTTTGAGAAGAAACCGCTGTTTTTGAGCAAAAACTGGAGGAACATGTTATGCAAATGCGAAAAGTGCCTTGAGATGTATAACCAGAGAAAGGTAAGCTATTTACTTGATGCAGAGGACACGATTAGTGAATACGAGAAGAAGGCAAAGGAGAGAAGAACAGAGAAAATGGAGAAACAAGACGGTGAAGCATTTGATGATCTTCTAAACAATCTCGACCATGTAGCTAAAATTGAGTTCCTTCACGGCCTCAGAGACTTAAAAGACGAATTCCAGGGTTTAGTGGTATGCATTGATAGAATTTTCATTTCGGAAACCCTCTCTGAGCCACATTTTTAAAGATTTTGATGATCTTTTTGTTTTCGTAGGAGTCTGCTGGGACTTCAAGGGCGATAACGTCTGAAGATGTTGATCAGATGTTTTCAAATCTGAAAAATAAACGCAAGAGGATGGAGTGAGTTAGTAGTCAATGATGAGAGGAGGTATGAGTTAAAAAGGTACTAAAGTCGTTTCTTCCCTATCTCATGTTAACTTTCTTTAGATATGTTCGTTTTGTTGGTTCTAAATGAGGAGTCAGGAGGTTCCCCTGCTCTTTGACAGTCTTTAGTTCTTATTTCTTAAGTTATGCAAACAACTTTGTACTTTAGTGTATGGAGTTTGTAGCTTTTGTGTAACGGTCGACTATCATATATATAAACTACTATTTAATTTAATTTTCAGCTAATTTAGAAAATTAAATTACAAATATCTTTCTATTCGGTTCTTTCTTCATTTTTTAGTCAAATAGTTTTTGTACATCTAAAATTTTTTAAAACAGCACTAGAAAAAGAACTGAATATCATTGTCTTAGAAGACTAGAACTTTGAATTAATAAAGTCTGATCTTTGAGATTTCATTGTCTTGCATGAAAAAACAAAAAACATGGAAAAAGGAAAAGTAATTGCCATAAAATTGTCATAAATTGGGCCATCCGAAGTAACAAAGCTTTAGGTGTTGGGCTTGGGACGACAATACATGTGAGCCACAGCATATAAGAGTGAGGTGTTCATGGTTTTTTTGTTATAAGCCTAAAAGGTATGACGACTGGTTTATTGGTTAAAACTTTAAAAGAGCTATGATGGTGATGGATAATGAGATTTGACCCAAGAAAACAAAAACTGTTCGCCAGGAAAAGAAACGCTAAACCGATAATTTTCCACATCATGTGTTGTTTTTTTTTTGGGTTATTTTACAAGGAAAGAGATATTGATTAAAGTTGTAAGCTTGTGGCCGACTTGGCCCCTTGAAAATGGTAGGAATTTAACCCCCGTGACACTGCCACGTACTTGTTGTCCTTTTATGCAATTTCCACGAAGTTTCTTCCATTGATGAGAATTGATGCTATCCAATAATTATATAACGCGTAGCGTTTAATGATAGGATCATCTGATAAGACCGCTTATTAGTGGCATTTTACGTCTACAAGTACTATATCCTATAAATAATAAATATGCTGAATTATTTGGTGTTCATATGTATATTATTTATATAGGATTAAATGCCAATAACTATGGTTATCACATCGCAATCCTACATATTCAGACGATATAGCTATAAGACAACGGTTTCAACTGTATTTGCGCACCATATAATTTACGACCGTCTGATATACGTCAAATGGTTATAGTTTAGTGGTTGTTGAATTCAAAAATCGATTTCTGTTAATTAGTTCTATATTAAATCGATCATGTATTAGTTTGGGTTTTGGTCCCTAAAATCCGGGGTTAATCATTTGAAAGAATGGGTTTGACATTGTTTGAAACAGATCATACTATGCATTATTGGATTCTATAAATAATTAAATCTCAAGGGAAACGAAGATGAATGTGTCTACAAGCTATTAACATGTAACACTTATTTAATAAGAGTATATGTGTTTTATATTCGAATTGAATTATAACATTGAATCTAGCGACGATTATAAGAAAAGAAAACAAGACAGATTGGTTGTTGGTATAAATGTGCGTTGCCAGGTTTTAACACGGTTTCGGTTTGGTTTAAACGCACCAACTAACCAGAGAGAACATGAGCTTGCGTTCTTGTGTCTTTTACAATATTTTTACTAATACTAAAAGAAGAAGATGATAAGTTGATAACAATTAAGTAGTACTTACATGTCTTAAACTTTTAACGTTGCCGAACCAGTTAAAAGTTTACATTCTTATTCAGATTCAGTTAAAAGAAAGTTAACGTTAAAAAATGATAACTATTATTTACATTCTTATTCAGATTCAGTTACGTCTAATTTTTTTAAGAAGATGATACGTTGATAACTATTATTTACATTCTTATTCAGTCAGATTCAGTTACATCTAAATTTGTCATCAACATATAATTTAGACGCATGCAGTAAACAATGCAGACGTACTCGCATTGGATTTTAATTGTTTTTTCTATATATTTGTTTCAATTTTCCGATTATGAAGAAGTTCTTCTTCGTTAAAGAGCTACTATACTCTAAAAAATTGTAAGATCATTAGTACCAAAAAAAAAAATTGTAAGATCATACGACACGATATCACGACGTAAACTTTATCAAAATAATATAGTACTTTCTTACAAATGAGTTGAACTATAATCGTAGGCAGTTTGATAATCATAAAATGTGTCTGTTGCAAAGTCGTCGCAGATTTAAAAGAATGTCAGCTGAACTAGTCCAGCTACACATCCCCAGATGTCGATAGTGATACTGAACTATTAGGTTTAGCTTTGAGCTCTATTTCATAGTCCGGTTGTTTATTCTTTTGTTCAATTAAAAACTAACAAAATTAGCATCTTCATAACGGAATAACAAAATTTTGGTTGGTTGAATTTATAAAATAAAAAAACTAACGATAATGTACATTTTAAAAATTGAAATCCAAACAGATCAGCATCCTTACTATGAGTCATCCATCTATCATTAAACAGACCAAACTCAACATTTGTATATAAACTCCATAGCACACATTGATCCATGCAAGTCATCCAACTTCCATCACATTGAACCCCACAGAAGAAAAAGAGAAGAAGAAAGATTCTTTTTTCTTGGGCATTTCCCAAGTTTTCTTTTTTCTTCTACTAACTTTTTTTGTGGGCATTTCCCAAAAACACTAATTTTCCTTTTTGTTTTGAAATTTGCTTTACATATATAAAAATGGGAAACTGTTTGAATGGAAACAACGTTAAAAGAATGGTTCAAGAAGAAGAAGAGGTGAAGAAAGATTACAACAGAAAAGATAGGAAAGTGAAGATTGTTCTGAGGAGAGATGAGTTAGAGAAACTCATTCTCTTCCAGTTAAACGCCGGAGGCGACGTCCAAGGCAAAGGAGAATCAACTTTGGCTTCTTTCGGCGACTTTCTCAGGGAATTAGAGGCGGAGAGATCTGCCGGAGAAGCCGCAGCAAAGGCAGCAGAAGAAGAGGAGGAGTCTCGCCGGAGATGTCGAAAATGGAGGCCTTCATTGGACAGAATCATTGAATGGCCTGAAGAAACACTTGCGTAATCACTTTTCTATTAGATCATGCATTAATATTTAAATTTATTTTCTTTTTTTATTTATTAAATATGGGGTTTTTTGTGGGGGGAATTTGCTTTTGCCTGTTTTTTTTTCCCTTTTTCCCGATGGATTTTTGTCACCTGAGAAATGTTTTGTTCTCAGAGTGAGATATCTTCGGTGTTTGAAACTGGCAAAGGCTTATTTACCTCAGAGAAAATCCATAAAAAAAGAACGAAATTATGTATTTGTATGTTCGTCTCTCATGTGTAAGATTCAATATGTCAAGTATCAAACATAAATAAATCAGTAGTTTAGTATAAATAGTTTTGTTTCATAGAAGGAAAAGGAAACTAGTTTTGTTGCTTTATCTTTATATAATCGCAATCGCCAATCGCTTTTCATTAAACTTACAACATTGAGGTCCTTGACCAATATGGTTGTGACTTTTTTCTTTATGTCATGACGATGTATTGCTAACCTCATTTGATGTGGTTTGTGCATTAAATAAGTCGATCGACCAAATTAAGCTGCCAAAAAAAGGTACAGGATGATTTAGCATCAAAATACTAAATAATGAGGCATCAAAATACTAAATAATGAGGGTAGTTGATTGTCTTGTTTGTTTAATGCTCCATTACCTTTTTCTTTGAGACCTTGAGACCTACCCCACGACGAACAACGCATAACTGTTATAAAAGTGACTAATATGTCCGTAGGGTCTAAAGACTTTAATTAATAATAGTATTATCAGAATTCTATCTACTTCCTGCCCAGAGCTTCCTGCAAAGTGCAAACGGCAAACTGCAATTAATGAAACAGATCTGTCGTGTCTCGCTGGACATGTGTAAAAGATTATGTAGATGAAGAAATTAAAAATTTAATCATTGGATACGTTTGAAGAGAAAGTTAATCAAGTTACGCAAATATAATTAATCTAGAATTTTTTAATTGGATAACTTATCGCTATTTTACTGCGAAACTAATACTACTAATTACTTAAGATATCCAGTTCGATTTAATAGTCGCTTTTCTCGCTTGCTTACTACGAACATGAATACATCACCCTTAAGTTATATAGTCGGTTCTCGTTTGCTTACTACGAACATTGATAAAAATCACCTAATACACTCACCTCGGTTTACTATCAGTTATAGAGGTTATGATAAAAGAATAATTCCAAGTACATATCTACATGTATCGAAAAGTTGAATTTATTATTGTACTTTAGTTCGAAGTAAAATTACTACTACATCCATTTTCAATGTTTTCATAGTAGTTTCTTAAACCATAAGTTAAGTTGTGTTTGTATGAAAATGGTTTTTAGTTTTTCCATGTTTCGACACAAATAAGATATTTTACATATGTATTTCTGTATAAGAAAAAGAATTTGGATTAGACATTTGTTGGTAAGTTTGTAAGTACTCAAAATTTATTAAGACCCACCATCAATAATTTTAGTTCAAGATATATAGACTCAGATGATAAATTTCATATTTGAATATTCAAATCTTCCCCCAGTTCGTTGCTACTTATAATACAACACTCAACGGTATGGTATATATATATGGGACAAAATATATACAGATGATGACTTGATAGATACTACTACCCTAAAACTACAAAATTTCAATAAATAAACCTGAAATCAATTGCTAAAAATTATTCCGTATGGGATAACCCGCAGCAGCCATTCCCTTTGTCGCTCAATATTACAACTTAGAAGCAACCACAACCACGTCGACTTGAAGCTGATGAACCGAAACGTGTGCGATCTGCTCCACAACATGCTCGAAATCCAAAACGCTGTCCTTTTTACATTTCGCTAATAGCCTTTGAGCTTCCTGCTTGGTCATCTTGATCTTAACCCTCAATACTTCCTCCTTGCCTTCAACCTTATTCGAACCCTCTTGTTCTTCCACAGGCTTCTCCTTTGGTTCGAGTTCATGATCACCAAGATCGAACCTCACCGGCTTGTTCGGCTCGAATATCTTATTATTCTCCAGTTGAAACCTCACAACTTTACGTGGCTTCAGAGGCTTTGCCATCTCTTCCTCTTCCTCTTCGAACCTCAGGGATCTGTCAATCCTCTTGGCTCTCTGCAAGCAGCGAGACTTTTTGATGGGTTCTACTGAACAATCTGACCCATTCAGAGGCAAGGTTATGTCTAAGTCGTCTCTGTAGATTGATTTTCCTTCTAGAACGCTCTCGTATTTTTCTTGAAGTCCGTTGAAGCATTTAGCTAATGAATCCATCATTTTTCTTTTTTCTCTATTGACAAAGGGAGAGAAAGTTTTTGTGTTATCTTCTTTTTGTAGAATTGTAAGTTTGTTTTTCTGCATATTCGATTAATGAGAGACAAGATTATATATAGGCGACCAAGAATGTGATTTAATTAATACGACACGTAGTGGAGTGTGCTTTGGGTAAAAGGACGACGTCACTTTGCCGTGGGGTACTAGAATTTATTCAGATTTGTTTTGTTTTACTATGAGAAAAAATGTAAGAAGCATCTCTTACTTATCAATACAAACACAAATTGACAAGTTCAAGCAGTTCACAGTCGCTGTTGAGTCACGAGAAGATTAAATTTAATTGAAAATAACGTATTGAATGTTAAGATATTTGAGGGTAAAAATAAGAGATTATCAATTAACTTATAACGATCATATGAGAATTTGTCTCTGCTCATGATGAGTTTTGGAAGCAGTTAAACGAGTCATGGTCTAATGGGATTACGGTAAACGAAGCAAACGTTATCATCAATCATCATTAACCAGTCAAAAGCTTTGCCATGACTTTAAAGTTTCCTCTCTTATGCGTCTGAAAATGATATTAAGTGAAATTTGTCACTTTTTAATCCAATTATCATCATTATCTATCAGAAAAGATCATCAGCTACCAGTCGTTCTAATACATTTAAAAGCCAAAAATTTCCACAAACAAAAATGATGCCGTACCACTAGGGGTATTCTATATGAAATGGTCAATTTCTCCATTTTGAATTAGTCTAACCATAGGAAAATTAAAAATCTCAGTAATACTACTCTAATGTGACAATAACATCCACACACAGCTAACTAAACCTAACAAATATGAACACATACGTTCGTCACAGATTCTTTACGTAATATAGTAATCTATCAAATAGTATTTGATTTAATAGCCGATTACGATGTCCAAAGATAATCGCGCATTATCAATATGTATATGGTATAATTAATGGACCGCCAACTAAAAGCATTACTAACAAAAGTTATTAGGAAGCTGGTATATTTTATAACATTTATGAACAGTATGGAGCTTTTTATACATAGAAGTATAGAACCGTATATATTAGCGTAGAAGAAAGGAAACAACAAAAAAAAGTGGTTAATTTTAGATAACGCGTTTAAAGCTTTACCAGATTTTGGTGCTAGACGACCAACCACATAAAAAAGGATTTTGCGCTTGACCAAGTCATGGTTTAAACCTTTCCCATCAAACACTCATAATCTCATATTCTGACATCTCACTACGTACAAACAGTAATAGTACTCTCCATCTTAAGGAAAGCATCTTAATATATACACACATGCAAGAAAACAAATCTGATAATATTCCTCGAAATTCAAAAGCACAGAAAACTTAACCTATGAAACTTAGATTCTGTTTGTTAACGTACAGAACGGGTAAAATGGCAGAATGATTACGCAATTGGGCATGTTCTTACTTCTTACCAATCACACATAACACATTCACACGTCACATGTTCTTACACTAATGACACATTGTATATATTTAGTGTAACTAAAAACTATTCCCTTTTCACAACACTTTAAAAACCTATTTTCATCTAATTAAAGGATCATGATCGAATTTCTGGCGACTGATAAATAAGTAGATAACCGATGCAGTGTCGTCTTGACCACTTTGTCAGCTGTACGTGAACATCGGGCGGACCGGAATCGATTTCAGTTAAGTACCCAAATGCAAAACCGGAGAATACCGGGACAAAAAAAAAACCATTTACATGGGCCGTATGACTAGATGGGCCTGAACCACAGATAACGACCCACGATTGTAGAAACTTGAAAACAAAGCCGAAGGAAGGTTCGAAGAAAGACGAGAAACAGAGAAAATATTGATTAAAGTCGCCGTCAACATTCTCCATTGGTACGGACGAGAAACGGAGATAGCCGAAAAGAGATGAACGTTGTTCAAGGGTTGAAGAGGATTCCTCGCATCAAATTCCCTCAGAGACATCCAAAACCTTCAGGTGTGGATTCCTCTATGCAGAGTATCTGTTTTCTTTTTTATTGGTTAACGGTTTCGTCACGAATCAGATATGAGATGTTATACGTTTCCCTTGGATTATCTGATATCCGATCTGATTCACCCGAAAGAATCATTGATTTGCATTTATATATATATATTTAGCTGGTTTTTTGAGATTCTTAGATTTTAGCGTATCGAGAGGAATTTGAATCTTCTTCAGGAGGTTTTACATAGGAAGTATGATTGGTCTCTTGAGTCTCTGTTCGTATAGGATTGAATTGAATAAAATAAACTGATTCCTCGTTCATGATAAAAGCTATGCTTCCTTTCGTGCGGGGGAAGAATATAAGTTTCGTCTACCTTTTGCACACAGATTTCTCCATTAACTTTATTCCTCAGGAGCTGTTATTTTTTTATTTTTCTTTTCAATTATTTTATTAGCTTCGAGTTCTTTTGTTAAAAGATTTACCTCTTTGCTCAATTACAGAGGGCACGAAGCAGGTGGAAAACGAAGCCGATACATTTTTCTTCTCAAACTTGAACATGCCAAAGACTATAGGCGGGAAAGCGTCATTGCAGCCAAAGCGCACGCCAGTTTCAAACGAAGAGATGGAAGCCATATTGGTAAGTATCACTTGTTGGAAATGGTTTAACACTTGATTAATTAGTCTCTTTAACCATTTCGTAGGTTTAAGTTTGCTTCACCAATTTCATGCTATACACATGTCTGCGGCTATCCTCCTAACTATGTAGTGGCCTGACCTACTACTAAGTTTATGGACTTGAAAACTTGCCTTTTTCCGTTATGTGTTAAACTCTTGTTCCGTTTCTAACTTCTTCTCCTTTTCTACTACTCTTCACAGTTGGGAGGCTGCATCTGATCATATTTCAACATGAACTATTGACGAGATATGGTGGACCTCTTCTCTTCTTCGCCATTCACAGAATATATTCAAGAGTCGGGACTTGGTTTCTATAGCAACTGATGTTGTGAATGACACAATAAAACAACTCCATTGCACTCTTTAAAAAAAAAGCTTTTGACTTATATACTGATTTATTTTCTAGACTGATTCACCATTTATTGAGTGCGTTCTAATCCCTATTTTTGAATTTCGTCGTTTATTCTTATTTATATCACATGCTGAAGCATTTCTAAAACGAGTCAGAAATCTTGTAGCCTAAACGCAAAGGTACGTTACATATACATTCACAGGAAAAACAAAAAATGCAGAGAAAGGTTTACTTATGGTGCTGCCTCCTTCTGCATCTGTTCCTTTTGCATTTCTTCCTTTTGCATTTGTTCCTTTTGCATCTGTTCGATAAGAGGCTCAAGAATACAAGACTTTGGATTCTTACCCGGTGGACCTTTTTCTCTTCGCTCAAGCTCTTCAAGCCTGAAAGTAATGAGACGGTCCCAGTTTCCTCCTTCGAACAAGACACCAGCTTTGCCATCCGTGATTCTCTGCACAATCCCGCAGTACATGTGATACGGACTGTTCGGGTTCTTGACTATAGCGATCATCCCCGGCATGAGAAGCGGCAGCTCGGGAGCTCTCGGCTTCTTTTCCGTAGCAACCGCGGATGCAACATCGCTTCCCCGTTTAGTAGGAGGTTGAGGTGGTGGAGGTGGGTTTTGTTCAATGAACGTTCTCAATCCCTTCTCGCCTCCGGGAAACCCTCCGGTGAGACCCATCATCTCTTTATCGAAACCGTCTTCAGGAACTTTAAACGACAAGCTATTGTCATTGCTCTCTTTCTCTGTCTCGTTCTCAGGCTTTGGTGTCTTTTGTTCTTCCTCTATGTTCCTCTTGAGCTCCTTCTCGATACCTTTCTCTCCGTTGCATAATCCTCTTCCTCCCATCACTTCCCATAGGTTGAATTTAGCCATGGCCTTTACTTGGTGAACGTTTGTTGGCTGTTTTGGTGGTGGGAAAACCGACGGGTTTGCAGTTGAAAATAGATGGGTCTGGCCGAGAAAGTTGGATCCCCGAATAGGAGATCGAATGGTTGGTATAGTGATCGAAGAAGTCGCCATTAAGAAAATTCTCTGAAGAATAGTTTAGAGGTGACTTAAGGAAAGATGGGAAGTAGAAGAAGTAAGAAGCGTGATCGGCTTTGTTATAATGGCCACATATCATGATTTCAGTTAGATGAGTTCTATCTATGTCCACCTGTTGGACCACATCCGGTTTACGCGTAACCGAATAGTGAAGAAGTGTCGTTACATTTGGGCTTTGACAGAAGTTTAACTGGAGCTAGTTCGAGTCTTGATTTCTATGGGCCTTGATTAAATATATTGCTACGGTGTGTTTTTATATTTTGTTTTGTTTATAGAAAGGAACGGCAAGAAGAAGATAAAGCATTTGGTCAACGACATTAATAATTGGGCATCCCAAATCATTATTACACATCCACTTTTGTCTTAGGCTGTTCCTTTACACTCATCGGTATTACCAAATACTTGGTTGGCAACTTGTTAATCATGAGATTCCATACCTTGTAAGATAATGTAAAAGCATCAGGTTAGATCAAACTTAAGAAACATTAGTTTTTCATGGTTAATTAACTAATTTAATCGGAGGACTTGATCAATAACGAATCTGCAACAAATGCCTGATCATCATGTGGGTCGGCGAGGGTAAAAATGTACTTTCTCACCAAGTTTGAAGTGTCTTAACCCAAACTTCAACCAAACAAAAACGAAAAACCAGTTGGATCAAAACACACTTTCCCTTCAAGAACAAAACTCACAGTTTCGTGTTGTTTCCCCTTTTCTTTTCTCTTTTTTTTTTGGGTTAAAATTTCATCTTCAGTTTATTCTTCGAATCAGGTATAGCAAAGTTATTGATCTTCTGTTTTGCTGATTTCTCAAAATCATTCAGTTGCTGATTGTTATTTTTGCTCAAAGTTTTTTTATTTTTGGGTATTTGGGTAGGGTTTCGATTTTTTGTTTATTTCGCTTTTTCCTATTTACCGAAAGCTCAATTCTTTGGATTTGATTTGTACTTAGAAACTTCGAAAAGGATGAATTAAGAGCTTTGTTTGTATCCTTTCTTTATTTATTTCAGTTTGTTAAATTCGGTTTTAAAAGATAGAATGTTTGATAAGTAACTCTAGATTCGATCTATAATGATATCGTAAAATCTTAAGACAGTAACAGAGAGAGAGAGAGATGATTTGACTAGGTTTAAGTGTTCATCATGGCTTACTAAAATTCTTACAGCTACATGAGTTTGCTTTGATATCAGAACCTAGATTAGATAGTTGATATGCTCAGATGTAGAAGAGCCTTTTTTGAAGAAAAAAAACACAATGAGTATCTATTATAGTTTTGATATCTTTCGTTTGAATGCAGGATCCCTTGTGGAAGGTTGTTGAATCTTCTTTAAAAGTCAAGAGTTGAGATTCATGGATGATGGATGGTACACCTAGGAAATTAAATATATTGCCTGATCACTTTAGTGTTCCTAGCCCCACCAGTGAAGTTACTCAAGACGATTCTCCATCATCTTCCCAGCCAAGAGACGACGATATTTCTTTGAGGTAACACTTTGTTAGCTCGTAAATAAGCTACAAAAAGGCGGAAACTTTGAGCTGACATCATTAGTGTAATTGGGGTGCTTTTTGTATAGAGCAGGTCTCATAGTCAAAGTCAGTCCCGGACTCGGAGAAAGCTGAAAAGAGCTGCACTTATGTTGAATTTGTTCACTCTTCGCCGTCTGCCTTGGGTTTCAGATGGTCAAGAGAAGGTTCAGTTCTCACACCATTCTTTTCTGCTTTTTTGGTCTTGAGAAAGTTTTCTCCTGATCATTCAGTGCTCCCTTGTTTGGCAGGTAGAGCTAACAGCAGCAGAGTTAGAATCACTTAGATCAGAACTTTCTGAGTTAGAAGAAAGAGAAGCTTACCTCAAAGCTCAGTTAGTCATTTGCTCCCAAATTGTTCCTCCGTACTCAGATCAAAACGGTACATCTCATTTCGTCTTTTCGTCCATAGGTTGGAACATGTGGATGAAGTCTTGCGCTCTGCCCGTTTATCTGGCTATTTGTTTATCCGAAGTGTAGGTTCTTACTCCATAACACTTTCCATTGAACCATAAGGCTCACATTAGTGTGTATTCGTATTGACAATTTTGCCTTTTTTTTCGGTTTAAATTCAGCGTTGGGCAGCTCTCCCGGGTGAACCACCTCCGTTAGACGATGCAGAAGTAGATGACTGGCTTCCTCGTTTTGTTGTCCTTCAAGGCGCTTGTCTGTTCTTCTATTTGTTATCAACAGGTAAGTTAAGTTTACTTTATGTAACGATCTTTGTTTCAAACGTATAATTCTTCTTGTAATGATTCTTGAAACTCTCTCTGTTGTAGATTTGAGCCCTCAAGATTCGACGTTGCTAGCGGATATTGTTGACGTTGGTTCGTTACCAAGCTACACGAGAGAGTTCGATGAAACCCATCATTGCTTTTATATCTTAACCCGTCAAGGTCTAAGATTTGAGTGCTCGAGCAGTTCTAAATCACAGGTGAAACCAAATAGTTATTTACATTTTACACAGATGTTGGTTGTTGAGAGATCTTGCAACATTTCGAGAGTTTTCTTGATTTCAGGTGGATTCGTGGTTGTCAATATTGCGCCTTGATTGCGGGTCTGAACCAGAAGAAAGATCACCAAACGGATCAAGCGAAAACGTGGGAGTGAAGTGAAGAGTGTTTTACTGTTCTGTATAGTTTTCATTTTTTTATGTATATAAAATGCTTCTTTATGATGTAGTTAGAATCCACGTCATTGAGAAAATCTTCTTACTGAACTGATGATTGAGACCTCATATGTTGCTGTGTTATGGAGTTAGTGAATTGATTTTGGCAGAAGACTTCGAATTTCTTAATATTTGGGGTTCTGGGCAACAGCATCGTATAGTCACCAGCTTGAAGCTTTTCCTTGCCCCTCCCATTTGATTCCATCTTATTTTAGCAGCTCAACACTTTGGAATATATATACTAGTTTCTTGAATAGGCAATAAATCTTGTTGAAAAAAGAAGATTAAAAAAAATAAGGCAATAAATCATAGACCAATGAGTCCTGCTCCAATTAAACCGGACTGATTCGTCCCAATTCGGTCGAACTCTGGATATGTTTGCTTGGTAACAATGATTCAAAAGGTTCTCATAATACAATAAAATCCTTCAACAGGTTCACATTTTCCAAGTTCTCTGTTCCTAAATCCTGACACATCATCACTTCTCAGTCTTGTTGCATCGTAGAGATGAGCACCCAATCTGCAGATCTGCTTCTAAGGCAGCAAGGTCTCTTCTTTCTTCATCTAAGAATACTCGTTTCTTGTCCGGTACGGTACGTAAACTTTTCTCTTTTTTTTCAGTGAAAATGGGAGACAGTCCGTGGGATATTAATGGTATATCATATGTTTGATGAAAATTATTGAATGAGTGAGATGAATCCTGACACGCAAAATTCTTTCAGGATGAGAGCGTGAAAGAAACAGCAAAGCTCAGGTAAAAAAAAATTCGTTTTTTCTTTTACGGTGGTGTATGGAGATAGTACCAGAGAAGTGCAGATATGAAGTACTGTCAACCAAAATTCAGATCCGTCTTGCAAAATGCCGAGATAATCGTCAAGTTCATTTCCTCTTGTTTGTCACGCACCTTAATGTCACTGATCAAAACAATAATAAGAATGTCCTAGCAGTTTCAAAATTTTATGTCTAATCAGACTAACGATATCCAGTCAATCAAACTTAAGCTTCGACTTATTAGCAGATATATGAATATTCAAGTCGTAACTACAAAACCTCACTCCAATATAAACCTTCTACGTGGATTTTTCAGTAACGCTAAGTCGTTGGATCTGCCATGTTAACCGAAGTGTCATAGTCCAGACCATGGAACCATTAATCCATCATACGTTAAACGACACTATCAAATGTCTGATCCAATTAAAAACATTATAAATTTATGTATATATTTGATTTTGAAAAACAAATGTTTTACTTATATTTTATTTATATTTTGCTTATATTTTTTATATATAACTAGATTTTTCATTCACGCTACGCGTGGAATTTACTTAATTTACTT
>KE153662.1:0-25130 GCA_000411075.1 Sisymbrium irio | reverse complement strand
TGTAGCTCATATGGTAGAGCGCTCGCTTCGCATGCGAGAGGCACGGGGTTCGATTCCCCGCACCTCCAAATCGTTATTATCACTTTTTAAAAAGTTGTATATTTTCAATGCAGTTTTGCATTTTCCGTTCATCGTGTATTTGTGTTGGTGGGCCTCAGTTAATTGAGGCGAAAGAAATTGGGAACTTTTCTCTCTTCCATTTGCCTCTTTTAGTTCCACTTTTCTTTCTTTCGAAGATGTAACTTACGGAAATATTTTAATATATAAAATATTGACTATTCCAAAAACAGAACCAAACAAAATATTTACGTTTCATTTTGTTAATCACACATTAAATATATTAATATATCCTGGTCCCGGGCCCTAAGCACCATCGAGAAGCGGCTAAAGACTTCGACCTAACTCCATCAGATACTCATCTTTGAATTTATCTGCACGATCATTTAATGGTCAAAACACTCCAGATTACTGCTCTTTTAATTTGTCTTTAGTTTGGCCTAATCGATTGACTTTTTTACAGTTTTGGCTAAATATTTTGTAAACGTCATAGCGCTATCTTACTTGTTTGTATATCGATCGATCGTTTCCATACGGTGAAATTATATAATATATATTCCGTACGTTTTCATTCGTATTACCGATATAAGTTGTATATATCGATATGATTTTGGAGACTGATTCAAAACCAAATAACATCAAAGATACTTCTTGATCCTAATATGATAGAGGTAGAATTTTTCTAGTGAATCCACGTCAATAATCTTTGTTTGACTTTAACCAAAATGAAAATCGACACACAAGTAACAAGGAATTTGACATAATACTGGATCATCAATGCATGTGAATCATCTTTGGAATATGGCGGAAGCGAGCCAAACAAATCAAAACTTCTATACTAGGATATTACTGTTGGTAGCTTTGATTTATATATTGAAATCAAATCAAATACTGCTCCCTAAATTGTCTTGTGGCCCAAAAAAAGGAGAAGGACTTATCCCTAAAATGCTATCTAATTCAAAGCCAGTAAGTAACGATAGAGTTCACTTCCACGTTATATCATCAAATTTTGACTCATTTAGCTAATACTAAACTCTGGTTTACTTTCATAGAAGAAAAAAAAGAGTTTCAACTTAAATTACATTTACATCTTGAGTCACCTATATCTTGGTTACTTAGAATATTCACGAGAAATGTATGAAAATTCTAACTGAAAACAGAAAAAGGTGTTAAAGAAAACATTCTACTATTCGTGGATGACTCAAGTCACGAAAAGTCCTTGGTGGAGTTGATGTCAACGGTGCCACCGATCTATGTGATATGATAAAAATAGGATTTGTATTTGCTAATTATCCAATGTCCCAATTATCGCAAAAATGCATCCACTAGAATGTTTTATTTTATGGGGATTAGGTATTTTTTCTTAAAAAAAAAAAAAAGTAGTATGTCATATGTTTTCATTAGAATGTTGCCACTTCTTTCGAAATTGGAACCATTTCGTTTGTTTTGTAGCACAGCACATATTTCCGAAGAGAAAACTTGATTCATATAGCATTAAAGTTGAGATTTAATTTAACTTTAGTTATACCTAAAGTACAAACAATCCTTGAATGCTGAACATACTCAAAAATCTCGTGACCGAATTTTCTGGAAATACATGTTCCACCTTGGAGAGATTTTCCATGAAAGCAAAATTAACAACCACAGCAATTAATAATCAACTAAATTGGAAAATAAAATGTAAAATAAATACAGATTATCTCTGTTTTGGAAGAAAGGATATTCGGATGATCTAAAACAAATCTTTGTTGTGAAAGAAATCTAGTCTCTCAAGGGTATAAAGTAACTAATAATTAAATATACGAAACCTAAAACATCCTCCTCGTTACATCCATTAATCTTATATCGAACTAATAAATTACATTAATTACAATAAATACATTTCCATTAACAAAAACGTCAAAGGGTAATAAAGACAATTCGAACTAATCCGGTATATTCGCACCCATACCAAATTCTGCCACGTGCCACATTATTTTTTTTTCTCCTTCTCTCCTCGCTTTCTCTCTTTCTCTCTAGAAACGTAGAATCTCACGAAGTAAATACACAGTCAAAATATTCAATATATATCCATCACCGCTCTTCTATTGCTCGATCCCAAAAAAAACACAAACGCTCTCTCTCACGAATTTTCAAACTCTCTTAATTTTAATTCCATTAACAACGATGGTGATGAAGAAGAACATTCTGGTCACCGGCGGCGCTGGCTATATCGGTAGTCATACGGTGCTTCAACTTCTTAACGGTGGTTACTCCGCCGTAGTTGTTGACAATCTCGACAATTCATCCGCTGTTTCTCTCCAGCGCGTGAAAAAACTCGCCGGCGAAAACGGAGACTTCCTCTCTTTTCACCAGGTTTCCTTTTCTCAGTTCTCTCTCCCGTGGAATTAATGTTTTAGCTTTCGTTAGGTTTTAGGAAACGTGTGCGTGAAGAATTATGTCTAATAAGAGTCTCGTAGTCATCATGTTCGGTCTTTTTGTTGTTGTTGCGGAACTGAAAGTACTGTCTCTATCTACGAAACTGGAGTTTGGTTAACATTAACGACGGTTAAAATAATTTTGGCGTTACGGTAAGATTGTCGTGACAACAGGTCATTGTGTGTGATTCCAGGGTTCTGGTTATACTTTTCTGTACACCATGTGGCTGATTTTTTGTGTGTTGTGTAATACATAATCTCATTTAAAAAAGAAAAAGAAAATTAAGAATAAAGCATCAGTGCCATGTGAAAGAGTATTTTAATATTATATCCTAAAGTTCTACATTTATATATTTGATTAAGTTGATCTGTCTGGAATTGGGATGTTCTTCAAGAAAGGCGAATCAGAAACTAAATTATTAATTAAAATTTGCGTCTGCCATTTCTGAAATTCGAATAGCTGAAAACTCTGTTTTTTTTTTTCTTTCTTCTGTTGTTACCTGCAGGTGGATCTGCGAGACAGGTCTGCGCTTGAGAAGATTTTTTCAGAAACTAAGTATGTTTTGGAAATCTAAAACATTTTTTTTTTGTAATCTAATGACTCTTTTAAGACTACAAATGATTAGACTTGTTTGATATAATTGGTGGAATTATTATTTACAGGTTTGATGCAGTGATACACTTTGCTGGACTTAAAGCAGTAGGTGAGAGTGTGGAGAAGCCTTTGCTGTATTATAATAATAACCTTGTTGGCACTATTACGCTTTTGGAGGTTATGGCTCAATACGGCTGCAAAAATGTAAATATTCTTCTTCCTCTCCATTTGTTCCCCAATTGCCACCACATAGATTCTCTTTCATGAATTCATTTATTTTTAGATATAGATTCTTTTCTTCTTTTGAGTTTTTCTTTTGTCTTTGTTTGTTCTCTTGATTAGCTTTTAATACTCTGTTTTCCAGCTTGTGTTTTCATCATCAGCTACTGTCTATGGCTGGCCAAAAGAGGTTCCTTGCACAGAGGAGTCCCCAATCTCTGCAACCAACCCATATGGCCGTACTAAGGTACTAGTCTTAGCCTGAGTATTTGCCAAAACCCACCTTTTGATAATGTCATGAAAATGAAACAGCTGACTGAGATTCTTTGGTTGTTGCTATGTAAGCTTTTTATCGAAGAAATTTGCCGGGATGTACATCGTTCTGACCCTGAATGGAAGATCATATTGCTTAGATACTTCAACCCTGTTGGTGCACATCCTAGTGGTTACATTGGTGAAGATCCTCTTGGAGTTCCAAACAATCTCATGCCTTATGTCCAACAAGTTGCAGTTGGCCGGAGACCTCACCTCACTGTATTTGGAACTGACTACAAGACAAAGGATGGTACAGGGGTATGTACATATGTCTCATATTTCATCACAATCTGATATTGTGTTAGAATCTGTAGTATGGGAGTTAAATTCGTGATACATCTCAACATTATTGTGAACATATCTTTGTCTTTTTACGTTCAGGTTAGAGATTACATTCATGTCATTGATTTAGCAGATGGACATATAGCCGCTCTGCGAAAGCTGGATGATCTCAAAATCAGTAAGTATTATCTTTTAAGTCATAATCTGTTTCTCCTCTTCATTCTGCTTTATTGAATCGAAGCTCACATTTGGAAAATGATCAGGCTGCGAGGTATACAATCTTGGAACGGGTAATGGAACATCGGTCCTAGAAATGGTCGCTGCATTTGAGAAGGCATCCGGAAAGGTAAAAACATTGATTAGTTTGTTTAGTAGAACAATGCTCTAACCAATGAGCTGTTTTGTTGGCCTTTAAAACTCGAATTATCGATCATTTGGTTTTAAACTTTTTTAAAAAAATTATTATTTCCCATTAGAAAATCCCGTTGGTGATGGCCGGACGACGTCCTGGAGACGCAGAAATTGTTTACGCCTCAACAGAGAAAGCAGAACGCGAGCTAAATTGGAAGTAAGTTAAATATTATTCTATCTAGTAATTAACTTTGTGAATGGCAAAACATGAATGCATTAATCTTTCTGTTTTATATAGATGATATATATTGAAATGTGTGTTTTAGATATTAGCAAAACATCAAGCATTTCAAATCTAATTACTTTTGTTTGGTATGGTATGAATGCAGGGCTAAGTACGGGATCGAGGAGATGTGTAGGGATCTATGGAATTGGGCAAGCAATAATCCTTACGGCTACAACACCTCTTTCAATGGCTCCTCATAGTTGTCGTTATTTTTGTTTTATTTTCGCTTGCATTAATTATTCTTATAAACAAGTGAAGAAATGCTGATAAGACCCCAAATTTTAGAAAGGAATTGGGGAAATCCGTGTACCACTAATTTATCTTAGCAACTATTTGATATTTAAAATCGTCAGTTCAACTCTTGTCATGCACGTATCTGTACTCTTTCAAATGTAGTTTTACTCGTTTTATTCTATATCTTAGAACTGATTAATGTAATCATTCAGACATTTTCTGTTTACTATGCATATTCGTTCCCTGTAACTGTAAGGCTTCTTTATTTGTCCAGTTTTTACATGTTCTGTAACTGTAAACTTGTAAAATGAATGGTGAACCAGCTATCTTATTACAGCTTCTATATAACATTATTAGTGGCCATTCGTTCACATTCCGCCTGTAAACTTATTTTTCCCATGTATTTTTCTTACATATCTAACCCAAAAGTATACAATGTGGATGTACATACAATTCTCTAAACTTCAGGATTCAAAAAAGAATCCAAGAGACAGTTTTTTTCACTTTTTTACTGTTTACATGCGTGTTTTGAAATGAAAACTTTAAACATTTGATGTTTGTTTACTACAAAAGTCTAGAATCAACAACGAACGGCTACGATCGACCCATCAACAGTAGAAATCGCGATCCTACAGTTACATCTCGCCGCTATTTGATGTGTGAACAGACCAAGAACTCGAACCCGACCCGCCATCTCCAGCCTCGACTCTATTTCCACTGTCGACCCGGCCCGACTTCCACCCTCCACTAACCCGGTTCCAAAAACGGATCCATCAGTCGCAGAGATTCGAGAAGCGGAAGACGCGAGAGGGAACGAGTCTACAGAGAAAGTAGCAGCCATCCGCTTCGTTCGACCCGACCCGATCTCACCAGCTGGTATGAAAATGAAACCGATTCGGTTACCGTAGTAGAAGAGCTGGACTTTGTTGTTGTAGTGAGAGAAAGCGGCGCGGTTAGGGTTTCTAACGGAGGAGAGCTGAGAGTAGGTGAAGCTGACGGAGCTGTTGGCTACGGAGAAGGACGGGACTTTGACGTTTGTGACGGAGATCTCTGGATCTCTTGGTCTGAAGACCGTTAAGTAAACTGTAACGCCGGCTATGATAACGAATACGATGAAGGCGCAAGCGACGGCGCATGAAGCGAGGTTTGTTCCTCCACCAGAAGAAGGCTTCGCCATCTCAGAGGAGATGTTTGGTTGCTATGCTTTAACTGTTCTCCGGTTAGCATTTTATTAACAGAAAAAAACAAGAAAAAGCGAGCGGCGTGTAAAAGCAAAAGGATACTTGTTTGGCCATAAGGATAACGTTACATTCACGTCATTTTTTGATTAAGAAACCCACTTTGACCCGGATCCGAACCCGGACCCGAACCCGGACCCGGATAATAAGATTAACGAAAGCCGAAATGTTGCAGTTCTCTTGACAGTGGAAGAGCTAAACAGAAGAAAACCCCCTGAGAATTTCAGTAAGAGCTCAACTCTTATCCATAACGAAATTCAAAACTTTTCGCAATGCGATTTAGTATTATAAAATTCACTCTGTGAAGCACTATACATTCGGAAAAATGGCTTCTATAGATACAGTCTTGTCTCTGAATATTCGTTTCCCGGAAAACCACAAGAAATCGATTAGGAAACACGCGAGTTCATCGAGTTTCGCTGCCAAAACTCGATGGAGAGCTCCAGTTTTGCGTCGTTCGTTTACGGTTCTCTGCGAATTGAAACCCGGGGAGGCGAAAAGTCCGGTAAGTGATGATTTCGTAACTAGGGTTCTGAAGGAGAATCCTAGCCAGGTGGAGCCTCGTTATAGAGTTGGTGATAAGCTTTATAGTGTGAAGGAGAGAGAGGATGTGAGTAAAGGCGGCAATGCGGCGAAAGGTGCGTTTGAGTTTATCAAAAGGAAGTTTGATTCGAAGAAGAAAACTGAGGGAGAGGAAATTGTGAATGAGTCTGTTTATTTGAGTGATATCTTGAGGGAATACAGAGGGAAGCTTTATGTTCCCGAGCAAGTTTTTGGGGCGGAGTTATCTGAGGAAGAGGAGTTTGAGAAGAATGTTAAGGAGTTACCAAGGATGAGTTTGGAGGATTTTAGTAAAGCTATGAAGAATGATAAAGTCAAGCTGCTTACTTCCAAGGAAGCTTCTGGTGTTTATTACTCGACTGGCTATAGAGATTTCATCGTTGATCTTAAGGAGATTCCTGGAGTCAAGAGCTTACAGAGAACCAAATGGTGAGTACTAGTAGTATAAGACGGAGAAGAAAAAAATTTATTTTTGATGTGGAATGAGTATTGCTTTTGTTTCTTATTGATCTTGGTTTGGTTCTTGATAGGTCAATGAAGCTTGAGGCTGGAGAAGCTCTAGCTCTTTTGAAAGAATACAGTGGTCCACAGTACGAAATTGAAAGGCACATGACGGTGATCACTCTTTTGTTCATTTTGATCTTTGTTTACTAGGGTTGAATCAAATTTGTGTATGTATATAGAGGTTGAGTAAGAGATGTATTGTTTTTTTCATTTTTTGCTTTTAAATGTTTATTTGCAGTCTTGGGTTGGAAAAGTTTCCGACTTCCCAAACCCAGTCGCGTCTTCTATTTCGAGTAGAGTGATGGTTGAGCTTGGAATGGTGACGGCAGTTATTGCTGCAGCTGCGGCTGTTGTTGGAGGATTCTTAGCCTCGGCTGTTTTTGCAGTCACTAGTTTCGTCTTTGTAACCACGGTTTATGTTGTTTGGCCTATAGCGAAGCCATTCCTCAAACTGTTTTTGGGCATCTTCCTCGGTGCTATTGAAAGATCATGGGAGTACCTTACCGATGTTCTCGCCGATGGGGGGATCTTCTCAAGGATTTCTGATTTCTACACATTTGGTGGTGTTTCATCAAGCCTTGAGATGCTCAAACCAATCCTACTTGTTGTCATGACTATGGTTCTTCTTGTTCGTTTCACACTCTCACGGAGACCAAAGAACTTTAGGAAATGGGTAATATATTTGTAATCTTATAATGCATGCTTTAACATGTTTTCAGTTATATTGCTTTTTGCTCTCAATCACTTCAAAACTTTTTTTTATTATTTGTAGGATTTATGGCAAGGGATTGCTTTTTCTCAGTCTAAAGCAGAAGCTCGTGTTGACGTAAGTTTCTGAGCATTACTACTATATGCACGTTTCTTCAATTCTAATACCTTTTAGGTTGAATTTTCGATGACATTGGACATTATTTTACAGGGTTCAACTGGCGTTAAATTCGGTGATGTTGCAGGGATTGATGAAGCAGTTGACGAACTTCAAGAGGTATCTCTTGGCCAAATTACTACTTTTAAATTTAAAACATAAAGAGTATTTGCTGTTATTATATGCCTATGTATTATATCTTCTAAGTCCATGAACCTTTATCAAAGAAACTGGGAATTTGTTTAGGCAAGAAGGTTGTTCATCATAGTGAATACTATATGCACTTGCAATTTGTGTTTAATTTCCTTTCCTTTGTTATGCTTGCGTCATTTCTTCCCTGTGTATGGATCTCTTCCTTTGTTAGCATCAAGTTAGTTTTTCCTTTCATATTTGGGTTTAGACTGCTTACCCTCTAAAACCCTTACCATTAGGGCTTTACTATATACCATCAAGTACAAAGTTGCGTGCATTTTTTCCTTAATTTCTTGGAAACTCGAGAGAAACCAGGAACTAAAGGTTACTAACCTCTTATTGTCATTGCGGTTATCACATTTTTTTGATAGCTTGTAAAGTATTTGAAGAATCCAGACCTGTTTGATAAAATGGGAATAAAACCTCCTCATGGAGTTCTTCTGGAGGGTCCCCCGGGATGTGGAAAGGTATGTGAAGCCATTTATCTTAATGCCAATCAGAAAAGACTTATTGTTGTAGATAATGGATAGTATTTTTCTGTAGCTACAAGCATGATACTTTGACAGTAGTTGAGTAGCTTTTTCTACAAGGATCTTTTGACAGTCCAATCGCTAGGGATATATAGCTTAACGAAACATGATTTGCTTTCGTAGACGCTCGTTGCGAAAGCCATTGCAGGGGAAGCTGGTGTGCCGTTTTACCAAATGGCAGGATCCGAATTCGTAGAAGTTCTTGTTGGGGTTGGTTCAGCTCGTATCAGAGATTTGTTCAAAAGAGCCAAGGTAATTGGACAGATGTATATTTAAGCATTTCTGTTTAGAGATTTTCAATAGTAATTGATAGTGTCCATGTCCTTGTGCAGGTGAACAAGCCATCCGTTATTTTCATCGATGAAATCGATGCCTTGGCAACTAGGTATTCACAATATTTTCCCTTCTTTCTAGATTTGATATTAGTTAGACAAAGTTTAACTGGTATCTATTTTATTTGAAATTTTGCTATTCGATAGACGTCAAGGGATTTTCAAGGAAGACTCAGACCAGTCGTATAATGCAGCCACTCAAGAAAGAGAAACCACATTGAACCAGCTACTCATCGAGCTTGATGGTTTTGACACTGGCAAAGGTGTGATTTTCTTGGGTGCCACCAATCGCAGAGATTTGTTAGATCCTGCTCTTTTACGTCCAGGTCGATTTGATCGAAAGGTTTGTTGATTAAGAAAATCTAGGCACACTTCTGTAGCTCGGATTTTTATATCAGTTATTCGGAATCAATGATTTACTAAACCACAATGACTAGCCGTTTGGTTTTTATGTTATCAGATCAGAATCCGTCCCCCTAATGCGAAAGGGAGATTGGATATTCTGAAGATTCACGCCAGCAAGGTCAAGATGTCGGACTCTGTTGACTTGTCATCGTATGCAAGTAACTTACCAGGTATAATATCTACAAACTGATGTTACAAAGCATATTTTGTTTTGCTCATGGTTTGCCTTTTACCACAGAGAACGTGTTTGTTTGAACTTTTTGTTGGTCTGTATTAAACTTTGATTCGAGTAAATGGTTTATATCAAATACAGGATGGTCTGGAGCAAAACTGGCACAGTTGGTTCAAGAGGCTGCTCTTGTAGCTGTCAGGAAAACGCATAGCTCGATTCTTCAGTCAGACATGGACGACGCTGTTGACCGACTCACTGTTGGTCCGACACGCGTCGGTTTAGAATTGGGACATCAAGGTCAATGTCGTAGAGCCACAACTGAAGTCGGAGTAGCAATCACTTCACATCTTCTATTGCGGCACGAGAATGCAAAGATTGAACGGTGCGATCGTATTTCCATCATCCCTCGTGGTCAGACATTGTCTCAAGTTGTGTTCCATCGGCTTGATGATGAATCCTATATGTTTGGTCGTCGTCCACAACTGCTTCATCGTCTTCAGGTGTATTTTGTGTCTTTGTTACAAAACCTTCTCTCCTTTGTTTTATGGCCTAGGCATTCGGTTTTTCGATTCAATTTGTTTTTAATGGTTTCTGATTGAAGGTGATAAAAAAAATTCTGTTGCAGGTCTTGCTCGGAGGAAGAGCTGCAGAAGAAGTCATCTATGGCTCAGATACTTCAAAGGCATCAGTAAATTATCTCTCCGACGCTTCATGGCTAGCTCGTAAAATCTTAACCATGTGAGCCCAGTTTTGCACATTTTCACATTCCCTTTTTTTTTTCAAATAAAAGTTTCATGTGGCTCAAGACTTATTATATATGGGTTTCAGATGGAACTTGGAGAACCCAATGGTGATACATGGCGAACCACCACCATGGAGAAAGAGAGCTCAGTTCGTGGGACCACGCTTAGACTTTGAAGGAACTCTCTATGACGATTATGACCTCGTCGAACCGCCGGTTAACTTCAACATGGATGATGAAGTCGCGCAGAGAAGCGAAGAACTCATTAGCCGGATGTATGACAAAACCGTTGCTCTCCTCAAGCAGAACCAAACCGCTCTTCTCAAAACCGTTAAGGTTCTATTGAACCAGAAAGAGATAAGTGGAGAAGCAATAGATTTCATACTTAACCATTACCCTCCTGAGACTCCGTTAAATTCTCTGTTACAAGAGCAGAATCCGGGAAGTCTTCCTTTTGTCCCTGAACATCTCCGGCGTGAATCCGGCGAGTTTGTTCTCTTAAACCACTCTACCGATGTCAATGCTTCAGTGTGATTTCCGGTGACGTCAAGTCAACTATTCTTTGAACGGGTACTGTAACTTTTGGCTCTCAATCTCCGAAGTTTCGGACTGATTTTCTAGTCAAAAGAAGAAGAAAAAAGTATGGGTCAAAGACTTTTGTCAATTTGCTAACAATAGATTGGATCATAAGTAGCCGTTGTTATTTGTAACAACAACAATCGAAGTACTTTTTTAGGAATAAAGAAAAAGAATATAAATTTTTAAAAATAATTCCGGAGAAATCGGTTTCCAGACGGCCAAATGTTAGGTTCCTCGTTCAAACCACAACACAGCAAACAGACACAAACCAATGCATGTTCTCTCTCCTTCGTCTTCCTTGTGTCGTGCTCTCTTCTCCATTTCGCCAGATACAAGTCATAAAAACGAACCCTATCTCTCATCTCTCAATCCGTGTGTTTACACACGAGCACACTCTGCTAAGAGATGCCCAGGCGCGGAAGTTGTTCGACGATATGTCTGAACGAGAAATTTCGTAGGCAAAACAACGGTTTTATGTTTCGGATTGTCAGATTATCCCAAAAGGCTGATTCTAATTCTAGAAGCGGCAGATTTTTCGAGCGTTCTATCTCTCTGGTTCTCTTACTCTGGTGTTTCCTCTTCCTCGTGTACTCCAAGCTTGGCCATAGCCATAATCATGGAGGTAAATGTTTTTCCCTTAATTTGCTGGGTTTGTCTCCTCCTTAATACCAAATGTGTTGCCCGTTGCCCAAATTGTAGAAGCAAATAGGAGAGAGATGCAATGATCAGTTTTTAGATGTTAATAAGGAAAGTTTAATCTATGAGTTTAGCATTGAATTTGAGCCTTATTCTTATTATTATTTAGAAACAGTATGGGAATTGAGATGGAAAACAAACAGATTTTTTTAAAAATCATGGAAACTTAAGGCTATATGCCAGAGTTTGCTATACTTAATTGTGATCCATTTTCATTTTAGTCTCTGAAGAAGCCTATTTCTTTTGTAGATGACTACACTGACGGATCACTCACGAAGGTCCTAAATTCCACGAGTTCTGGAGATTCTGTCTTTCCTCAAGCTACTGGGAAAGAAAACAACTATTGTCTACTGAGAAGCGGCCAGTTACAAGATGTGTATGAGCATCTTCTTGGGAACAACGCTTTGCTTATCTGCAAAGTTGTGTTACAAGAAGGAAGAAGAAAGCGCAAGTCCCTGGAAGCCCTTGATCGTGGCAATGTCAATCTCCAAGACAAAAGTCTCATAGTAAATGGCTCGGGCGTGCCGTCACAGCTTGCGAATGTGACTCATTACAGGTTAGAACCAGATGGAACTGGGTATAACTACGCTTCTGCTATGAAAGGAGCAAAAGTAGTGGACCACAACAAGGAAGCGAAAGGAGCTAGCAATGTGCTTGGTAAAGATCATGATAAGTATCTAAGAAACCCGTGTTCGGTTTCAAATAAGTATGTCGTGATCGAACTCGCGGAGGAGACGCTGGTTGACACGGTGAGAGTTGCGAATTTTGAGCATTACTCTTCGAATCTCAAAGAGTTTAGCTTGTCAGGAAGTCTGAGTTACCCAACGGAGATGTGGACTCATGCCGGGAGTTTCGTGGCTGCTAATGTAAAGCAGATCCAGACATTCCGCCTCCCGGAACCGAAATGGTTGAGATATCTTAAACTTAACTTAGTTAGTCATTACGGGTCTGAGTTTTACTGTACTCTGAGTGTTGTGGAGGTCTTTGGCATTGATGCTCTTGAGCAGATGGTTGAAGATCTATTTGTTGCATCAGAGGCTCCTCCCAGTAAACCAGCTATACTGGAACTGAATCATGAAGTGAAAACCGCTGATGGAAAACAAGACGGGGAAGTGAAAAACAATGCGACGGATCAGATTGGCAAGGATACTGACGCTCAGAAGAAGAAAGATGTTGTCGTGAAGACCGTTAATATCATGGGAGACAAGAAGTATGAAGTTAGGGAGAAACATAACGTTTTGAAACTGTTGATGCAGAAAGTGAAATTGATTGAGATGAATTTATCGGTTCTTGAGGCCTCTGTGAAGGAAATGAACGACAAGGAAACAGAGGTTAGCTTGGAGATGAAGAGAACCCTTATGCTTGTGGAGAAAAGCAAAGCTGAAATCAGAGAGATCACACAATGGAAAGAGAAAATGGTCAATTCTGTTCACTTCCTCCTTTTTTAGGCCAATGATTTTTAGTCTTTGTCGGTTTATGAATTTGAGATTGTTTGAGCAGGAGAAGGAACTTAGAGACCTCGAGCTGTGGAAAACTCTTGTAGTTTCACGTGTAGAATCGTTGGCTAGAGGAAACAACGCATTGAGGTCAGTACTCTTTTGTGTTCCTATATAGAGAAACCGATGAATCCAAATCTACAGCAGAATTCTATCGCTTAGCCTTGAGACGTTTTTCGTAGTTTGACCGCCGTATTTATCTTCTTGTTTTTTCGGAATCAGATTGGATGTAGAGAAGATTGAGAGAGAGCTAGCAAATCTAGAGAGCAAAGAGCTTGGGGTCCTGTTGATAAGTCTCTTTTTAGTGTTCTTAGCAACGATTCGGTTGCTCTCAAGGCGACTTTGGGCGTTTTTGGGGATGTCTTTTACGGATAAATTGCGATCACTATGGCCAGATAGCGGTTGGGTCATGATACTGCTAAGCAGCAGCATCATGATTTTCATTACTTTGCTTTCTTAGTTAGTGTAGGAGTCAGGCTTAGGTTTTTTTACTGCCTTGCTATTCAAGTTTTGTAGCCCCTTAGGACTAGGAATTAAAAAGGGTTTTTCATTGATAATAAATTTGAAATCTGCCGAAAAAATCAGTGAGAATGAGAACCCGATTTTCGTTAGAACGTGGAATTCAGAGCGTAACCACATGCAAACTTGAATCAGTTTTACAAAGTTTTATAATCATGTAGATATGATGAACTAAAGACTGTTCTTCTGCTTATGATTCTGCTTTAGACTATCTAACGTATGAGGTCATCAGCTCGACTAAACTTATGATTCTGAATCATTAATTTGCTTCGATGTTATACATTTGCTTCTTACATACAGTTTCTTCAAGGTGTACTGGTGACCGCGTTCGAAAACATAAAAAGTGAAATATTTGTTTGACCAAAAGAAGAAAAGTGAAATATTGTTTTTAATTCTTCCTATTTTCAGACGGCAATGATAAAGAGGAGAAAAATGTTCTTATTTTCATGAATATTCTTATATCCGGATTTTGGTAATGGAAATTTTCATACTCCAACTCTGTTTAATTTATAAATTTTATATTTGAACTAAACTTTTTTTTTTTGCATAAATTTTTATATTCAAATTTCATAAATAATATTGGTGAACCTAAAATTGTTTTAATGAATAAACTAAAGAAAATAAAATTTACCTGCAAAAACAAATTAACAAACAACAAAACGATTCAAACTTGAATCAATTTAACAAAACATTTGAATCGTTGCTAATAACACGCATATATGTAAGTCTATTTTCGTCTAACAACAAGAATAAAACTAGTTCGACTATATTCGAAAGAAGAAGAAATAGCAACCATATCAAATTGAAATGGTATATCTAAATTATAATACGAACTTAATCACAACTATTCAAATTAAGGACTAGTTTTATCTTTTCAAAAAATAACAACACCATCACCTATCATCAACTGAAATAACAAGAGGACCTATCGCTCCATATGTGAAATATGGGAATAAAGTATAGAATGGAACGTGATAAAAGATTGTATCCTCCCGTAAGAGGGTACGGTTATATCAATGACCTCTTCATTGATTTGCAGTTAAATACTCTACCATTGATCAATGACCCTTTTTAATTAAAGGTGATCATTTTGGTTACATAATTAACAAGTGGATTCAGTGTAAAATAAGCTTAAACCACCACAGATTTAATTGGTGCTAAAGGTGTATTGATTTATGTATAAAAGAAATTGAGTATGTAAATAAATACAATCATAAGAAATTTTAAAAATCGTTAAACAAATACAATGATATTGACCTGTAACAATGGCGTTTATGTAATTGCCAACAGATCCAGGACGATGGGAGTCTGAGATTTGGACCTCCGAATCTAACGGACTGAAAAGACGATCTCAAAGATCCTACGGCTAGGGGAATCTCATAGAGTAAGTCAAATAAAGTCAACGTCATTTGGGGGAAACGTGAGGAACAAAGATCCCACTTATTCCGGAAGTTTTTGTATTGTAGCCCGTATAATAATCAATAGAATAGTTTACTGAATATAATAATAGTAACATCAACGACCAATAACATTTCCCTGTATAAGTTTATTTATCCGGCTGCTTTAATCAATATTCAATAAGTGGTCCCTCCTCCCATTCCAGTTTACAATACATTTTAAAAGTTGAGAATTCAATTTATCTATAACAATATTTAGTTTATCTTTAGTATAAACTTTTTTTTGGTAATATGTTACATCATTATTAAAAAATATTATAATTTTATACATTATTTGGAAGTGTTACAAAAAAAAAGTTATATGTACAGTGTACTCTATAATAGATACTTTTATCGACATGAAAAAAATCAATGGCATATAAAAGGATTCACATGCACCATGTTTACAGCGTCTATCTTTACTTTTAATACACGGAATCGATACCATGCTAAAATTCTTTATTCCTTTAATCTATGTTATAATGTAAAAAACACTAAAATACGTTGATCAGAACAATCGAGCTTCTAATCAAAAACCATTTGTAATCAACTTAGATGATTTGGTTATTTAAAACACTAAACGGTAAGTGCCTGATTTGCTGACTTGATTTACACCGGTTGTAGACCAAAATGCATGAAATTTATTTCTGGTATTGCAAGTAATAAGTTATTTACAGGTTAATAGTGTTGACTTCTTAAGATAGTAAGTATATATATACCTTTATCTAGGATTTTTTGTTTTCTTATCAAAACCCCCTATATATATATATTTCTTCTTTATTAAATAAATATTTAAAACTTTGAATCCTGGGAATATAAATGTCTGTGTGATGTTCTAAACCTAGTGGTTTCTTTTTATAAATAAGATAGGTAATATATATATGTATATATGTACGCCTTTAAAAACCCTAAAAAGTGGTAATGATGTTCTCTAATTCAGGTTTAGGATATGGCGACTTCTTTGCTGAGTATTTATATATGTTTAAGCATTCCTCAGACTCTAGTCTTTTTTCTCATCGCAAGATGGTTTTTATTCTTTGATAACTGATAAAAAGACTAAAGCTTGGAAACACAAAGAGAAAACCAGAGAATAATCCATTGTAAGATGTTGTTATTTTTTATCTTTATTAAAAATGGTTGATATTTTTATTTGAATGTTATTATTATTCTACGGATTTCTTCTAGCCTAGTAGTAAAATTGAAAACTAACGCATCTTTCTAGAGCTTGAAGTTTGTTCTACATTTTGTTATTTTAAAAAAAAAATGATTTTTAATATGAAAAACAGTAATTATTTTTCCAAGCAACAAGATTAATATCTTATATAATAATTTCATGTTATATGGTTTCATTCCATAATTTTTTTTACATCTGAATCCTGATCATATAGTAGTTATGCAACCAGTCTGAATTGCGATGCAAGTGTATATATATTATAATAAATCAATTGTGTATATATATATTAGGCCACGAAACATTCAAATAGTTGGTCTCCACATGGGTGCGCAAACTCTATCTTTGTCCAGCCAATCATAGTACTATGTAACTTTCGCTAGTTCCTCTCTTTATTCCTTTTATTTTGAATTTAATCATTACAATTATGTGTTAATTAAGTTATAAAATCGTCATTCAAAATTATTTTTCATGTACAGATAACGTGTGCAGAAAAACAATGTCGTTAACGTATTACGTATATATATAAATTACATATCTCGGAACATCTCATTTTACTAAATAAATCTAGTTACCGGTAGAGTGTTGTTGTTCACACGTATAAAAACTAACTAAATTATTGTTTATATCTTATTCCAGTTTTATATACGCATCTTAGAATCCTCGTTTTATTAATTACGAGACATTTGATTCATAAAATAAAATAAATAAAGTAGTAAACATATCACGGCAAGATTACTTGTTCAACTGCAATATCAATATCAAAATTATGTAAGATTATAATCTTTAATAATTCGAATGTGTGACCCTTGGCTCTTAAGATGGGGCTAAGGGACACTTCGATCCAATAACACAAGTTAAAAACACACACACACACATACGAGCATATGCATAATATAAAGTACAGTCCATAATGTAAAACGACAGGTGTCAAGCAATAAAGCTACTTATACAAAATTCTATTTCCACCCATTGTGGCGCAATAATGACTAGTGTAAAGACAATCATTCACACAAATCCTTACTTTGATTGGCAAATTTTCTCCTTTTTGTACCATTTTATTATCTATAATAGAATTAAAATTTGATTTGGATGCATATTTAAAGGCCAAATTAATTATATATTTAAACCCTAATTATACTTCCCACTATCGACCTCTAACGTTTTTATGTGTATACGGTAAGTACGAAGCTTACTAGTTACTACCATTCTTTTTGCGTAGCCACTTTTTCTTTTTTATGGATTATGAAAGTATTTGGTTCGAATTCCAACTAATTTTTTAAAAGGATAATACTTATGATTTGTCCAACTCTATATCTTTTTAATAAGACTTAAATATGGATTTGAAATGATTAAATAATTTTATGCCCAAAGGAAATCAAATCCATGACATAGACTAACATAATAACTCTCTATTCAAATAGGAACTACTTAATTTTTTGCTTAACCATTTGTAGAACATATATATACAAGGACAGAGATATATAACTAGTTAGTTTGTTACATTTCTAACTATTCGAATATTTTCAAGCTAGTTTTGTGTATAATGATAAATTGCCATCATGCTTAACTAAACTCGACCAAAAAATTGTGATATCTACACCTAACTATAGTGGTTTTCACTAATGAGATTTTGCTTACTGGTTATTACATTAAGCGTTTTGCTTACTGGTTATTACATTAAGCGTAGAGATGTATAGGTTTTGTTAGGGGTGATTTTTGACTATTAAAAACGATGAATCACGTAATTAATAGCACATAGACACCTAACCCATATATATACATATGAAACTTGCAACTCTCTACTTATCATAGAGCTCCCAAAGGTCGAGGCACCCCTTTGTTGAGTCCTCATACCATAACTAAAGTTTTCCAGGGAACAATCCCACTCCAAATCAATAGTTTACAAACTCCAAAATCTCGTCCCAAACACGTATTGCTGTGAATGTGTATGAATAACGCAATGAACTTACTTTAGGCAAAAATAAGAGTCATAATTATTATTTTTTACTAAATCTTTGAATAATTACACAGTTATTAAAATATATATGACTAGAAAGAAATTATGAATTTTGTCAATAATAAATCACTAATCTTCGACATGCAAAAGAAGTAGTTCATTAATCAAGCATATATTGAACACATCAACTAAGAAATGTAGCAAAATATCAAACAACACTACATGCTAAATATATAGATTTAAGCAATCAATTTCTTTTTTTTAAATTCATTTTCCGTTGTTCCCTGATTCTCAAAAAAACGTTTTCAAATTGAAGATGAAACTTTTTATTTGAGCATATTCCATGCTTCCAGCTCTCTTTGAGCAAACATGAGTCGTTTTCTGCTACTTGTTTTTATAGAGAATATGCCATCAAAGAGGTAGGGAATCTTTCCTTTTTTTTCTTAGAAGATTCATTGACTTGTTATTCAGGAAACTAACATCTTGCAGATGAATCACCAAGTCAATGTTGATGATTTTGAAGACAAAACAGGCCAATGATATGTACTACTACTTCTTATTATCCCCGAACTTTTGTTTTGGGCAACATTATCCCCGAACTTAGCAAATTAGATCTAAAGATAAAGGATACGTTTCTTAAAATCTATACAAAAGACATGATCAATTGAAATCACCAAGGCTTTGAATAAGTGGCATGTCCTATACTGTAGAGTACCTATATCCATTGAATGTAGGTTAAGACAGAAGCAAATATAAAAATTGATTAATGATGGAATTCACCTTCAAAATCTATAGTGCGACCAAAATTGAACTAAAACTCTGTAATTAATGAATCGACCTCATTTGAGACCAAACATGTGGGAGCTGTATGAAATGGAAATGACTATATTGTTACATTTGCTTACTAATTTTGAGATTCGTTTGAATAAGCTCTAAGAATATACGCGGATAAGATACCAAGTTATTATTAAAAATATAGAATAAGATAGTCTAAAATGAGAAAGAGAAAATCCGGAGATGGTGGTAGTGGGTTTGAAGGCATCTTGCTTATTTATATCCTTAAAGGGAACAGAAGTTGTCAAAACACGTCATAGGTGACGTTTTCTGCCATATTTAGTTATATTTTAAACATAATAAAACAGAACTAAACAATTAAAGCAATTAACTTATTGGTGGATTAAAAGATGGACTATGGAGTATAGACTTTTCATCTTTCTGGTTTTCACTAATTTTATATAGTTTGGCATTATTCATTGCCAAATGAATGAATGACTACAGCAAATATTCGGTTTTGTTAAAAAAACTGAAATTTATTGATCATCTAAAGATCACTTAGTTGTATTATACGAAACTACGCAATACAGTACTAGATATAGTGTACATATTTACGAGATAAAGCAATCCGCCAAAGATTGTATTGAAGTAAATAATTGCGAGTTAAAAGATAAAACACTAAAATAAACAATTGACCCTAACCAAAAAATTATTGCTTCAATGCTTCATAAGTACTATCTTTTATGTCATCGTCTCACCGCTCTTACTGTGTCTATGATAGAATTTCCATATGCGAAGATGATGATAGACCAACTACAAAAAAAATCTCAATACCTAAATTTCGATGATTTTAATTGGTAAACAAAATTATGGAGTTAGAGAAAAAGCCATGAAAAGTAAAACATTGTAGTATAAAAAACATCTAGTGTCTGACGCGTGTACCAGTAATGGCGGGTAATTAGTTAATACTAATAAACCGCGAAAAAAGAAAAATCAGAGATCCAAACACTTCCCACATGCTTATGTTGGTCCCACTTTAGTGGTACATAAGGTAATTTATCGGAAGTACGAGGTCAAACGTTTCCAACTCTAGCCAGTTCTGTTACCTGGCGTTGGAGCAAACGGCGGAAGTGACGGCATCTTAACGATGACGGCTGTTGAACTTCTCCTGATCGACTTTCGTTACCGTAACGGCACGGTCACGCGCCTTCACGCTCCGTACGAGCCTTTAAAAGCCAACACATTTATGACTTATCCTGTAATTAATATTCTTCATCCACGAACGCAAATTGTTTAGTACGTTCACAAAAGTAAAAAAAGTGTATGTATGTATAATTATTACTTATAAAGTCTGCTTTAACGACTACTAAAATACCCAAATAAAATTCCTTTTAGAAGAGTGTTTATCAAGATTGTTGAAGCATTTACAAAAAAAAAAAAAATTTGGCAGTTTTCTTAGATGATAAATACTTATTGGATGGGTTATTTTTCATTGTCATAGGAAACACATCAAATTGTTTAAAGTAACCAACTAATTAGAAAATTAAGAAATAGAGTTGGAGAATCCATTCCCAATCTTTTTATATTAGATTTTGTGTCTCATTTTTAGTTGAAATTACCATTTTGGTGTCATGGCTATTGGAACAAAATTCTATAACCATCGCAGATTTTTATAAATTGTTGAAGAAGACTTAAAAAATATTTTACCAAATAAAATCAGCTCAATATGGTTTGAAACTGGAGATTGCAGCACTTCATTGTTATCATTTTAAGATTAACTATCTAATCTAACCAAAAATATAATAAAAGTTATAGGGGAAAAAAGAAAAAAATTAGCAAAAATGTTGAATATTGGAGAAATAACAAATTAAAATTTTTGTTTTGTTATCTTCAATAAAAAGGTAACTAAGAATTATTTCCAAATTCCAATCAACACGTTTTTTTTATTTGTTACATTACATAGATAAAAACTTGTAAATTGATTTTTCTTTATCGATGTAGTGAAAAAGTAAAAAAAAAATATAATGTTGGTTTTTGGATATTTGACTAACATAAAAACATGTGTAACTATTAAGTAAACAAGATTGAAAAAAAGACATGTTACTATCTTATATACAACAGATTCACAGTTGGGTAACACAATAATTAAATGCATATTCTATAAGAAAAAACACAAAACATTGTAGACATATTAAATGAAATAAAAAAAAAGAATAAAAAAAAGAATTGTTTTGTAGGTAGAGACAGAGAGAAACGGAGATAAAAGCATCGAAGGTGTGAGGCGTAACAGAAGACGCGCTTCCTAAACCAGGGCTTTTTGAGCGACTGACCAAAATATTCCTTTTTCTTTTTTTCTTTGTAACGGCGTTGATTTGACGATTAGTCATCAAGAGAGAGAAAAGGTTGGTGTTGGGAGGCGATTAAAACCGGTTTTGCGGGAGAGAGAGAGAGAGAGAGAGATTACAGTTACAGATAGAGAGAGAGAGAGAAGTATATTGGTTATTTCTTTACGTTACGATTCAGATCTCAGCGATCGTTACATGCATAAGAATAGAGAGAGAGAGAAAACGTGGAGAAAGGAATCCCAAAGGCGTGTGGCTTTTTCTTCAATTTAATTCGCATTTCGAGCTATTATAATTTGGACTGATCTTTCAAGCTGATCGGAGAGAGATAAGAGTGTGTTGATTGATAAGAGATAAGTTCGGATTTTCTTTTTGACTATAAAGAGCTGATGACGATAGGTATGTTTTTCGCAGTGTGATTAGTTTTGTAAGTGGGAACTCAACCGGAGTTCTGTTTTGTCTTTTTTACATTTTACTTTCGATATTTTTTTAATATTTTTTGGCGGTAAAATAAAAAAGCAGGTGAACATTTGTATGATGAGTTGTGGAAATTATGCGCGGGGCCTCTGGTTGATGTTCCTCAAGCTGAGGAAAGAGTTTATTACTTCCCTCAAGGTCACATGGAACAAGTAATGCTCCCCCATTTTATTTTTTATTTATTTATTAGGATTTAAGATTTATGGTAAAATGATTTTTATGGTTTTTTTGAGAAAGTTTTATCTGAAATTATTTCTATTTTTGGTGGAGATTTTTGAATTTTTTTTGTTTGGTTTTGTTTTTGCAGCTGGAAGCGTCAACGCAACAAGACTTGAATACCATGAAACCGACGAAACCGCTTTTCGATCTTCCTCCAAAGATTCTATGCAGAGTTATGAACGTTCGTCTTCAGGTATGCATGCTATAGTTTCCGATTACTGGACTATCATGTTTGTCTTTTTTAGTTTTCTAGCTTATATAATTACTCGATTTAAGCAAGTAGGGAACTGGCCTGATGATCGATCCATGTCTTTGTTCTTCATCTTCTAAGAAATGATCATTATTGATATAGATATGAACCATAGAATAGTTCCGGATCTTGTTTTGACTAAATGAAAGCTTTGATTGTTGATCATTTGGGTGGTGGTTGTTGTTGTTCAGGCAGAGAAAGATACGGATGACGTATATGCTCAGATTACGTTGATGCCTGAAGGAACAGTGAGTCACTAATTCAGTTTTGATTTCTGTAAAGTTGTTCAACTCTCTCACATCCAATGAGTGCTAATCTCTAAACTCTTTTTTCCCGAATTTAGAAAGTGCATCAGGTTGATGAGCCTACGACTCCTGATGCTCCTCCTCATCCTGAGTCGCAAAGGCCAAAAGTTCACTCTTTTAGCAAGGTTTTAACAGCGTCTGACACAAGCACGCATGGTGGATTCTCTGTCCTTAGGAAACATGCGACCGAGTGCCTTCCTCCTCTGGTAATTAGGACACTCTTTCTTGCTTTGTATGGAAACAAACGGCTTCACGTTGCACTTTGATTTCAACCTTACAATATGAACTTCATTTGTTGTTGTCTTACTTTAGGATATGACACAGCAAACCCCGACACAGGAGTTAGTAGCCGAAGATGTACACGGTTATCAGTGGAAATTCAAGCATATATTTAGAGGTGATGAATCAATTACTATGACAATTTTAAAATGAAATGATAAAGATAGGCTCGTGTGACAAACTAGGTTCTGTGGTTGCTGATCTTGTTTTGACCTGAAACCTTTTAAACAGGACAACCACGGAGGCATCTTTTGACGACGGGGTGGAGCACTTTTGTTACATCAAAGAGATTGGTTGCTGGGGACACCTTTGTGTTCTTGAGGTATATACATACTTCACACTGCTTCGTTGCTCTGTTTCTTTTGATTTTCAAAAGGTTGATTTTGAACTTGAATTTTTCCAAACTGTATTATATTTGTGTAGAGGGGAGAACGGAGAGTTGCGTGTTGGAGTCAGACGTGCTAATCGTCAACAGAGCAATATGCCTTCATCCGTCATATCAAGCCATAGCATGCATCTAGGAGTGCTTGCTACTGCATGCCATGCAACTCAAACCCGAAGTATGTTCACCGTATACTATAAACCAAGGTATAAAGTCATTACTCTACGTTGAACATGTGGAATGAGTTTCTTAGATACTCTGCTTATTGATTTAGTCTCGGTCTGAGCAGGACAAGCCAATTCATCATTAGTTTGAACAAATATCTGGAAGCCATGAACAATAAGTTCTCTGTAGGGATGAGATTTAAGATGAGGTTTGAAGGAGAGGACTCCCCTGAAAGAAGGTAGCCAGAATTTTCTTTTCTTGTACCCTGCAAATTCTGTCCCCAAAGCTGTTCTCTAAACACATGTTTCTTTACAAAGATTTTCTGGCACGGTTGTTGGTGTTAAAGACTGCTCCGATCACTGGAAAGACTCACAATGGCGATGCTTAGAAGTAAAACTCCTTCCCCTTTCATAAGTGCTTTGTTAAAATGTTTCTAAAGTGTAAAAATAACTCAATCATTCTGCTACATTTTTGTGTAGGTTCATTGGGATGAGCCTGCTTCGATTCCAAGACCCGATAAGGTTTCACCATGGGAGATTGAGCCGTTTTTAACTTCAGAGAACGTTCCCCAATCAGTTGTGGTAAAGAACAAAAGGCCCCGTCATGCTAGTGAAGTATCTACACTTGGTAAGGCACAATCTAATCCTCAGTTTTCCTTGCTATTACGTAGCTCTCAAGTCTCAAGCTTCCTAGCTACATATCTCACTCACACGTTATGTCTTTAGATGTAGGCATAACAACTACAAACCTTTGGAGTTCTGCATTTACACAATCCCATGAGTTTGCACAATCGTGCATCACCTCACAAAGGAATTCTTCTCAGCATTGTTATCGTGATGCAACTGAGGATGCTAAGACTAATGATTGGCCAATCAGCCCTTACTCTGTGTCCAATGCGTCGAAAGACTCAACACTGAACGACCAAATGGTCTTCCCAGTCGAGCAGAAGAAACCCGAGACTACCACTACTTGTAGATTATTTGGAATTGATCTCATGAGTTCCTCTGTACCGTCTTCCGAGGAGAAAGCTACACCCATGCGAGCAATAAACATAGCCAAACCGACCGTGGACAGCAACACAGACCCGAAATCCGAGATTTCGAAACTATCAGAGGAGAAGAAGGATGAACCTGCACAGGCATCACCAAAAGAGGTTCAAAGCAAGCAAATCAGTTCCACAAGAAGCCGTACCAAGGTATGTAATGAACAAATATTATTCACATATATGTGCATAGGTCCTCCTTTACATAACCTATATACGTATATATATATATATATGAACAGGTGCAGATGCAAGGCGTACCAGTGGGCAGGGCTGTGGATTTAACAGTACTAAATGGGTACAGTGAGCTTATAGACGACCTTGAGAAGCTGTTTGACATAGAAGGAGAACTTCGGAGTCGTAATCAATGGGAAATAGTGTTTACAGACGATGAGGGAGATATGATGCTTGTTGGTGATGACCCTTGGCCGTAAGTGACACTCTTTCTTATTTAATAGAATAACGAAAAAAAGAAAGATAAACTCGTGTCTGTTGATGATGAGTAAATTAAAATGGCTTAATTTTGTGGTTACAGTGAGTTCTGCAACATGGTGAAGAGAATATTTATATGGTCGAAAGAGGAAGTGAAGAAAATGACGCCCGGGAACCAACTCCGGATATTGTTAACCGAAGTTGACACAACATTGACAACAACAATATCCAAAACAGAGAACCTTTCCAACTAAAATCTTCTTTACACTATGTCTCCTTCTTATCTGCTTTATCTTGTTCTGTGTCTGT
>KE153661.1:101046-114900 GCA_000411075.1 Sisymbrium irio | reverse complement strand
GAAAGGAAGCTGATCATGATTACCACTTTGGAGATCAAAGAAAGCTTCAAAATCGATTTGGCAGCCAGCAGATATGTGATGAATTTCAGAAGGGGTTTCTACAAGCACTTAAGGCTGTGAATGATAAACAAAAGAATATCAGAACCACATGTGCACCTGTAGCTGAACAACCATTATTCATCAGTGAAGAACTTAAAGGTAAAACTGAAAACAACCTTGAAGAGTTAAAAGATTTTTCAGCTTCTTTACCAATTTTTGATATACATGATGATGAGTGATTGGACAGCATGATGATTTGTGATGATAATATTAATCTTCCTTCTTCTGAATTTGATTCTGTACTTGAATGTCAAGAGACTTGCCTGAAACTAACGTGCTTTGAACCGGAGCATCCGACTAGATATTGTTCTCTTTTGCAGGAAAATGAAAAAGTTTTAAAAGAAGAAGCACCAAGTAGAACGTCCATCATATTGGAAAGACAGCATAACATTGATCCAGAACCAGTTCCTGAGCCAATCTCTTTTGACTACCCAAAGCACTGTCAGAATATTAGATTAGTTAGGGCTGAACATGGACTCTTTCTTTTTGTTACTTCTGAAGTAGAAAAACGTTTTGGGTTAGAACATGTTAAAGAAATTTCTGTTTCTAGAAGTGATTTTGATAAGCTGATTTCAACTTCTGAAACATTCTTTAAACCAAAAAGTTTTGTGCTTGATGAATTTCATGATCTTGATTTTTTTTTTAGTGAGAAATCTTTTAAATAAAATTCACTGAAAATATCTGAATGGCTTTCTATGAAGTTGGTGGAATTGTTTGGATTTAGAACTGATTTTTTTTTTCTAAGTCCAAAAACAGTTTAAAGCTGATTTTTGTGTTTCATATAATTTTCATGAGTTTTCAACTGTTTGGTGGTCTCACTGCATTGATTGAAAACTCATGAAAATTATCTGAAACACAAAAATCATCTTCAAACTGTTTTCTGAAAACTTTCCTGAGTTGAAACAATTGCTTGAAAAAGATGTAAGTGTTTCAAAATCAGTGCATGAGATTTTTAAATCCATTTTGAAAAATCAAGTTTTAAAAAACTTTTATGAGTTTAAAAAGAAAATTTCATGTTTTGAAAAAGCTTTGTTTGTCTCATGATTAATCTTGGATTTTTGGTGTTTAAATCATGTATTTGATTTTAATGAATGTTTTGATGATTATTGTTGGAAGCTAACTAGTTTACAAATGGAATTTCTGAGTAGACATGAGTTTATTTTTCAGTTTGTTTCTTGGAACTGGAATTATCTCAGAAAAAAGAATCCAAACTCCAAAGATGTTCCATTTCAAAACTTGAGTTCATTTATCTTTCCATGATTATTTGATTGATCATTTTCTTTGTGTATGATTCATTTCCTTTTGATACAGGTAAAATGGATTTGAGGTCAAATCCTTTTAAAGAGGGAGGGGATGATGCACCCTTCGATAACAGACCAGGACAAACATGCATCCATAGCTTGATAGATGGAAAAGCAGCAGATACATACGTTTATTGTTCGAATCATATCTTCTCAACCATGATGTTTCTACGCATGAACCCACTTGGAGAATGTACTCAGCTAAATTCTCAAACTCCTAGAAGAAGAATCAAACCAAAAGGAGTTCAGATGAAAAAGTTATGATATTTACAAAACAGGTGCTCTCCAGCTTATGTGAATTCAAACATTTGTGCATAAAATATGACCGACCAACCCAAGACATTTTATATGAGGAAGGAAAAAGAGTTCAAGTGTCTATTTTGGGCCAATTTCAATTTATTTCACCTTTATTTTTGTGCATACAGAAAAACCCTATGTATATATAGTTAAACTATTTTCATTTTCAGCAAAACCATTTTCTCTCATTTTGAGATCTATCTTTTTGTTCTTTTGCAAGAACAAATTTTCAGTTGTTTGGTGTGTCATATCCAATCAACAACCTCAGATAGGAGTCTTGGTAAGTCATATCCAGGTCCTTGAAGACTGGGATATCGTTGGCCTTTCACATCCAATGTGAGACCCTTCAATCCATCCAAAATACATCCTTGATAAATCTTGTTTCTTGGTGTGGAGTCTATCAAACATTACAAGGCTGAGTGATCCTAATCTAGGGCGTATCATATAGGATATCATGTAATAGGTTTTAGCCATTCCATTCTGAATACTTAGACTCGTACTATAAGACTTTTAGAAGCTTTGCGAATTTCTTTTGTATTTTCGGAAAGAGATCAATTAAGTCCAACATTTGCAATCTTGGTCCTCGAGTTCATGTTTAACAGATTTTCAAGACCCCATTTTATAAGTTTTGATTGTGCGAGTTTCGACTCTCACAATAATCAAACCACCAAAAATCTTTGCTCGGGAGATCGACTAAGATCCCTTTGTTCGGTTTTGCCGTAATACAAAAAACATCTTCCACTCTAACTTTCTTGATGTTGAAAAAACCGAGGAGATGGCGTAGCTCAATTTCAATCCTGCATTCTAAACCTCTGACAATATTTCCGACAAAGTGTGTCATACCACTGAGAGTAACTTGAGTGATCGAGATTCCACACAAGAACATAAATTCAGTGATCACCTTCAGATCCAAATCCTCCAACTTCGCGTATGAAACAACATTGATGGGTTCATTCTTTACTGCCCTCTCGGAAAACTCGATCCTAGTCTCAATGAAAAAAATACACTTCTTCTTCATCGTAAAAAGGAACAAATATATCTCCATTTTTTGAAGAAGGACCAGCCCCACAATCACCCATCTGCTGGAAGACATTCTTTCTTTGCAAACTAAAAAATCAAGAGAGATGGACATAGAAGAGATAGAATTTTTACCTTTAAAATATCTTGAGAATTGGATGAAGTAAAAAATAAGGAGGAATGATCTGACTTATAAAAGAATTGAGCTCGGGTCTCTCACAAAAGTTACTTTGAAAGCAGTAATTCTAGACAAATATACATTGGACTCGACTAGTCTTTCACTTGCAACGGCCAGATCTGACCGAAAGTCCTCTCACGGACGCACCCTGGCTTCAGGTTGGACTAATCACAACTCCATCCTCCCAGGTCAAACCAAGAAGACTTGACATGTGGTTCTCCATTCTTGGCTCGGACCAAGAGAAGCTTATCTCGTCCTCTCCCCTCTTCCTCCGCATCTTAGCTCAGACCAAATACGTAGAAGGATGAGCTTGGCCTTCTATGGTTTTTCTCAGGTTGTACCAAAGTCGTCTCCTCCTTCCCAACTCAGACTATGGTAAATGTTGGGGTCAAAACCCACATTTCCAAAATTAACAGCTAAAATATTTAAATATCCGATATTTTTTTTTAGAAAAGGTTAAATCATTTGTATTGATAAACTCATAAAAGTCGTAATTTTCCAGATGTTTCGTATCATAAGCCTAACAAGATGCCAACCCGAACAGATCGGCCGACCAGCTCGGAGGAGTAAGACAACCAGAAAAAGCGCCAAGACGGACATGATGTTCGACCAAGGAGTGGGAGGTGTGACCGGCTCGGCATCCTCTCCTCTTAGTCCCTGGTACTGAGCCGGACAGAGTATGTGCGGGAGAATCTTGGACCAAACAGTCAATCAATTCTGCCAAACCTGGCGGTTTCCCCATGGTGTTAGGCGTCAAGCTGGACCATGAATCTCTTCCTTTCCATTTCGTGCCGAGCCGGATGTGACCACCATGGTCCTTAGAGCATTTCGTGGTCGAGCCGGATGTGTGATCTGGCCAATCATTGAGGATTTTGACCGGCTCGGCCTATTTTTCCTCCTAAAAATGGTGTTTTCGTAAACNATTTTATAAGTTTTGATTGTGCGAGTTTCGACTCTCACAATAATCAAACCACCAAAAATCTTTGCTCGGGAGATCGACTAAGATCCCTTTGTTCGGTTTTGCCGTAATACAAAAAACATCTTCCACTCTAACTTTCTTGATGTTGAAAAAACCGAGGAGATGGCGTAGCTCAATTTCAATCCTGCATTCTAAACCTCTGACAATATTTCCGACAAAGTGTGTCATACCACTGAGAGTAACTTGAGTGATCGAGATTCCACACAAGAACATAAATTCAGTGATCACCTTCAGATCCAAATCCTCCAACTTCGCGTATGAAACAACATTGATGGGTTCATTCTTTACTGCCCTCTCGGAAAACTCGATCCTAGTCTCAATGAAAAAAATACACTTCTTCTTCATCGTAAAAAGGAACAAATATATCTCCATTTTTTGAAGAAGGACCAGCCCCACAATCACCCATCTGCTGGAAGACATTCTTTCTTTGCAAACTAAAAAATCAAGAGAGATGGACATAGAAGAGATAGAATTTTTACCTTTAAAATATCTTGAGAATTGGATGAAGTAAAAAATAAGGAGGAATGATCTGACTTATAAAAGAATTGAGCTCGGGTCTCTCACAAAAGTTACTTTGAAAGCAGTAATTCTAGACAAATATACATTGGACTCGACTAGTCTTTCACTTGCAACGGCCAGATCTGACCGAAAGTCCTCTCACGGACGCACCCTGGCTTCAGGTTGGACTAATCACAACTCCATCCTCCCAGGTCAAACCAAGAAGACTTGACATGTGGTTCTCCATTCTTGGCTCGGACCAAGAGAAGCTTATCTCGTCCTCTCCCCTCTTCCTCCGCATCTTAGCTCAGACCAAATACGTAGAAGGATGAGCTTGGCCTTCTATGGTTTTTCTCAGGTTGTACCAAAGTCGTCTCCTCCTTCCCAACTCAGACTATGGTAAATGTTGGGGTCAAAACCCACATTTCCAAAATTAACAGCTAAAATATTTAAATATCCGATATTTTTTTTTAGAAAAGGTTAAATCATTTGTATTGATAAACTCATAAAAGTCGTAATTTTCCAGATGTTTCGTATCATAAGCCTAACAAGATGCCAACCCGAACAGATCGGCCGACCAGCTCGGAGGAGTAAGACAACCAGAAAAAGCGCCAAGACGGACATGATGTTCGACCAAGGAGTGGGAGGTGTGACCGGCTCGGCATCCTCTCCTCTTAGTCCCTGGTACTGAGCCGGACAGAGTATGTGCGGGAGAATCTTGGACCAAACAGTCAATCAATTCTGCCAAACCTGGCGGTTTCCCCATGGTGTTAGGCGTCAAGCTGGACCATGAATCTCTTCCTTTCCATTTCGTGCCGAGCCGGATGTGACCACCATGGTCCTTAGAGCATTTCGTGGTCGAGCCGGATGTGTGATCTGGCCAATCATTGAGGATTTTGACCGGCTCGGCCTATTTTTCCTCCTAAAAATGGTGTTTTCGTAAACTTCCATTTTTCTCGATCATTTTGGGAATTTATCGATGTTTTCGTAAACTTCCCGATGTTTTGAAAAACTTCGCGTTGTTTTTGGGAAACATCGTAACGTTTTTATCTATCGAGAATGACACAACGTTAACTTCAACGAACAAAGGAAAAACTAAAGGGAAAATGATGTGATTCAGCCAAACCGACAAGAAGCAACTCCCTCGAGATTCACCGCCTTAGCGAGGAGTTAGGAAATTTTTCCCAAAAGAAGAAAGAATAGTCGACAAGGAATAGGAAACGACATGTTCCCACATAGAAACTTTGACTTTTCTAGGACTTAGTCTTATATAAATAGAGATCAATTTCAATCGTTGTACACCATCTGGACACAAGCAATCGAGCTATCAATACAATTACAGGCTAAGCAATAAAAGTCGTCTTCACTTTTCCCTGGTTTTCATCTTTTGATTTCTTTATATTTCGTTTTCATTCCAAGAAACTCGGTTCCTCACATTAATTTTATTTAAATACATTGAGGTGAATTCCAGTTTTCACAATTGGCGCTAAAATGAGGGTGCTACGAGAAAATCTTTACTCCCGAGAACGGAAACCCTATATCGGATACTATGGCAATTGAAGACGAATCTCCGACAAATCAAAATCAAGCTGAAGACGATGTAAGTACGGCTACAATTGCATAATTTCAATCTTCTCTGGAAGCTCTTCAGAAGAGAAACAAAGAGAAGGAAAAACTGAACAAAACCCTAAGCCAGAAGATGGAGAATATTTGTAAGGAGAACGAGTCCATAGCTACCCTCCAGCAAGGAAGGCGTCTCGACTTCTCCAATCCGATTGGCGGAATGGCGGAGGATCTCTAAGGCGTGATCCGCGGAACAACGGTTTCTAAACCCCACTTACTCGCAGGATCAACCATGTGAATTTGCCTCCGGTTAGACGACCCTAAAAACAGAAGGAAATCCTATCCCAGACGACAAATCTAACGATGGTCGCCCTGAGGGCGAGACGAACCTATCAGACAGTGAACTAACAGAGGAAGGATTTGCGATCCTACAGGAACGCAAGGACGAGGCTCACAGGAATAACGAGATCGACGAGTTGTGAAAGCGACTTGATCAGGCTGTATATAAGATGAAGAAAGTAAATTCTTAAGTCTATCGTGCAACAAGTGCTGCCCCCGAGATCGATCGAGTTTTTGAAAATGCTCAGAAAACTCCGTTCACATAACGTATCTCTTCAACAAGGTTCCACGATCCCAGAAAGGTGAAAATCCAACCCTATGACTGAACCACCGATCCGAAGGCTCATCTAACCTCGTTTAGAATAGCAATGGGGTGCAACAGATTTAGAAAAAAGGAAGAAGATGCAGGTTACTGCCTCTTGTTCGTCGAAAACCAAAAAGGAGATGCTCTCTATTGGTTTTCGAGATTGGAAATGAACTCCACAGACAGCTTGTGGGAATCGAAATTCGCAAAATGTATTTTGGGAAAGTAATTCCAGAATTGGGTCCCGAAAGTTCTGGAGTTGAGAAAATAAAATATAAAGACGACAACTAATATTGAAAATATTGATTATATTATCGATAAATTTGTCGTACAAATGACGAAATAAGCAAGAAAGGAAAAGTCGTAAATTGCCAAAAAACCCTAAGTACGAAAAGTATGCGAAAAGAATCGATAACTATTTTTATGCACGATTTTGAGCCTAAACTTGCCAAATTCCTGATGTGGGAGACTACATCTTCACTTTTCCACCGAATCTAAGGATTCTTCGAGAATCTTCGATTAACTTCTGTCGGCTCGGCTTTGAATTTTCAGTTTAATGACTTCTTCGGTTTGAGTTTTTCGGTTCGATTTAAGTTAACTTTTTACCGTTTCCGATATATAAAAACTTTACAATGTTTTCCGAAATTGTCGAGGTAATCCAGAGATATGATACATGATAAGGAGCTAAGATGTTCGATTTATAGAGGTGAATTCTTTAGGCTGGCTTGGTTGTCATAGTTGCTTCAATGGTAAAGATGGGTTTGGTGTGAGATATAAAATCAACAACCTCAGATAGGAGTCTTGGTGAGAGTGGGAATACCGTTGGCCTTTCACATCCAGCATGAGACCCTTCAATCCATCCAAAATCCATCCTTGATCCATCTTGTTTCTTGGTGTGGAGTCTATCAAACAGTACCATGCTGAGTGATCCAAATCTATGGCGTATCATATAGGATATCATGTAATAGGTTTTAGCCATTTCATTCTGAATACTTATAGGCTCGTACTATAAGACTTTTAGAAGCTTTGCGAATTTCATTTGTATATTCGGAAAGAGATCAATAAAGTCCAATATTTGCAATCTTGGACCTCGAGTTCTTGTTTAACAGATTTTTGAGCCCCAATTTTTATAAGTTTCGATTGTGCGAGTTTCGACTCTCACAATAATCAAACCACCAAAAATCTTTGCTCGGGAGATCGACTAAGATCCCTTTGATCGGTTTCGCCGTAATACAACAAACATCTTCCTCTCTAACTTTGTTGATGTTGGAAAAACCAAGGAGATGGTGTAGCTCAATATCAATCCCACATTCTAAATCTCTGACAAAAGTTCCGACAAGGTGTGTCATACCACTCGGAGTAACTTGAGCAATCCAGCTTCTGCACGAGAACAGAAATTCGATGATCACCTTCGGTATCGTGAAGCACAAGTAACACTACTTTAAAGTAAACTCCGTAGACTGAATAGAACCTGGGCCATGGACTTTCAACTCTATCATCAGATGAGGGGAACCTGAACTCCAGGCCATCGGGAGTCATGAAGTCACGTTTTAACGACTTGACTGGTTCGGAGCCACCCTTTTTTGCGTTGCCTCACCGTCTGCTTTCTATGACAAGAATTTGGGAGAATCATGGGATCATAACCAAAGTACTTGATTATCTCGGGGGTCGACAGATCAAAATCCTCCAACTTCACGTATAAATCAACATTGATGGGTTCATTCTTTACTTCCCTCTCGGAAAACTCGATCCTAGTCTCAATGAAAAAAGACACTTCTTCTTCATCACAAAAAGGAACAAATATATCTCCATTTTTTTAAGGAACAGCCCCACAATCCCATCTGCTGGAAGACATTCTTTCTTTGCAAACTAAAAAATCAAGAGAGATGGACAGACGAGAGAAAGAATTTCTACCTTTAAAATCTCTTGAGAATTGGATGAAGTAAAAAATAAGGAGGAATGATCTGACTTATAGAAGAACTGAGCTCGGGTCCCTCACAAAAGTTACTTTGGAAGCAGTAATTCTAGACAAATATACATTGGACTCGACTAGTCTTTCACTTGCAACGGCCAGATCGGACCAAAATTCCTCTCACGGGAGCACCCTGGCTTCAGGTTGGACTAATCACAACTCCATCCTTCCAGGTCAAACCAAGAAAACTTGACATGCGGTTCTCCATTCCTGGCTCGGACCAAGAGCAGCTTATCTCGTCCTCTCCACTCTTCCTCCGCATCTTAGCTCAGACCGAATACGTAGAAGGATGAGCTTGGCCTTCTATAGTCTTTCTCAGGTTGGACCAAAGTCATCACCTCCTTCTTAACTCAGACTATGGTAAATGTTGGGGTCAAAACCCACATTTCAAGAATTAATGGCTAAAGTATTTAAATATCAGAAAACATTTCTATATTAAGATATTTTTGAGAAAATAACGTTATTCGGAAAAAGTTATTTAGCTTAAATCATTTTTATCGATAACTTTACAAAAAAGAATAGGAAAACTACATTTTTGTATGATTTTTTGATAAATTGATAAAAGTCGTAATTTTCCTGATGTTTCGTATCATAAGCCGAACAAGATGCCAACCCGAACAGATCGGACATGATGTTCGACCAATGAGTGGGAGGTGTGACCGGCTCGGCATGCTCTCTTCTTGGTCCCTGGTGCCAAGCCGGACAGCGTATATGCTGGGACTCGACCGGCTCGGTCAGAATCTTCGGCCAAACAGTCATACAGTTCTGTCATACCGATCGGTCTCCCCATGGTGTTAGGCGTCGAGGCAGACCACGAATCTCTTCGCTTTCATTTTGTGTCGAGCCGGACGTTACCACAATGGTCTTTAGCGCATTTCTTGGCTGAGTCGGATGTGTGGTCTGGCAAATCATCGAGGAATGTGACCGGCTCGGCCCATTATTCCTCCTAAAAATGGTGTCGGGCCGGACGAAGATCCTCATCTTCCCTTTTTCTCGATCATTTTGGGAATTTATCGATGTTTTTATAAACTTCCCAATGTTTTGATAAACTTCGCGTTGTTTTCAGGAAACATCATAATGTTTTTATCTATCGAGAATGACACAACGTTAAGTTTTAAATGAACCAAGGAAAACCTAAAGGGAAAATGATGTGATTCTGTCAAACCGAGACAAGAAGCGACTCCGTTTCACCGCCATAGCGAGGATTTCGGGAATTTTTCCCAAAAGAAGAAAGGAAAATCGACAAAGAATGGGAAACGACAAGGAAGAAAGGAAAGTCGACGAGGATTTCAGGAATTGTTTCCAAAAGAAGAAAGGAAACTTTGGCTGTTTTATGACTTACGTTGTCTTTTATAAATAGAGATCGATTTCTATCTTTGTAAACAATCTGGACACAAGCAATCGAGCTATCAATACGAGTACAGGCTAAGCAATAAAATTCATCTTCTCTTTGCCCTAATTTTGATCTTTTGATATCTTTATATTTCGTTTTCATTTCAAGAAACTCGGTTCCTCACATTAACTTTACTTAAATACATTGAGGTGAAATCCAGTTCCCACAATTGGCGCTAGAAGGAGGGTGCTACGAGAAAATCTTTATGCTCGAGAATGGAAATCATAGATCTGATACTATGGTGATTGAAGGCGAATCTTCGACAAATCAAAATCAAGGTGGAGACAACGCAAGTACGGGTACGATTGCACAATTTCAATCCTCTATGGAAGCTCTTCAGAAGAAAAATGAAGAGCAGGAAAAACTTAATGAAACCCTAGGCCAGCAGATGGAGAATCTCTGTAAGGAGAACGAGTCCATAGCTACCCTCCTGCAAGGAAGGCGTCTCGACTTCTCCACTCCGATTAGTGGATTGGCGGAGAATCTCTATGGTGTGATCCGCGGAGCAACGGTTTGTAAACCCCGCTTACTCGCAGGACCAACCCTGTGAATTTTCCTCTGGTTAGACGACCCATAAAACAGCTTCCACCATGACTGATGTTCCACACACTGAAGGAAATCCTAGCCTAGATGACAAATCTAACGATGGCCGTCCTGAGGGCGAGACGAACCTATCAGACCGTGAACTAACAGAGGAAGAATTTGGAATCCTTTAGGAACGCGAGAACGAGGCTCGAAGGAATAGCGAGATCGACGAGTTCTGAAAGCGACTTGATCAGGCTGCATATAAGATGAAGAGAGTAAATTCTTAAGTCCATCATGCAACAAGTGCTGCCCCCGAGATCGATCGCGTTTTCGAAGAGGCTCATAAAACTCCGTTCACAGGACGTATCACTTCAAAAACATTACGATGTTTTCCAAAAAATAACGCGAAGTTCCGTAAAATATCGGAAATTTTACAAAAACATTACCGAAACCTCGGAATAGCTTTGTGAAAAGAAGAAAATATTGTCTGGCTTGGCAGAACATCTCGTGATGAGATGATGCCGAGCCGGTCATGAAAAATTGGTGAAATGGATCGGCTCGGCATACTCTAGGACAGATAATGATGCCGAGATGATCACCATTGTCCTCCAGCTCGGCCGATAAACTGAGGGAACATGCCGAGCTGATAATCCACGTGCATCGTATTCGCCCGGCTCGACAGAGGAGGAGAAGAAATACATGTCGAGCTGACCATCACCCTCGTCACATTCATCCAGCTCGGCGCATTTGGAGGAAGAAACCTTGTCAAGCCCAGTTGTCTCACTGCCTATTGATTAGCTCGGGCTCGTGTTATCCAAGGCCAAATGACGAACTGGTGCATGACTTTTCCGAGAAATCGGGACTTTAGTCGGTTTCCGGGGAATATATACGAAAGGTAACTATTCCATACATTTTACATAAAAAAGTTTAAAAAAGCTATGTTTCGAATATCGTTCTCTTAACCAAAAATATTCAAATATGGAAACTCTTTCTGATATTAAACATTTTACCTGTTAATTTCGGAAATGTGACACCAACATTTAGCCCCCCAGCTCGTCAATTTCAGGTATGAAATTTTCGAGGTCATCCATAGATTTGATACAGGATTAATGAGCTAAGATGTGCGATTTATTGAAGTGAAGTCTTTAGGCTGGCTTGGTTGTCATTGCTGCTTCGATGGTAAATATCGGTTTGGAATACGCTTATCATGTTGCCTCATGAAAAAATATTTAGTAAGAAAAAACCCGATGGGAAAAAATCTTGATAAAAGAAAAGAGTGTAACGCGTATTAAGATTTCCCGAAAAATTGTTCAAGATAAATTTTTCGTATAAAAGTTTCCGAAAAACTGTTCACATTAAGTTTTTATAATTTTTTTAGAAAAAGTGTTTTCCCGAAAACTGTTCAAGATAAGTTTTTCGCAGAAAAAAAGTTTCCGAAAAACTGTTCACGTTAAATTTTCCGAAACTTTTAGAGAAAAGTATTTTCCCAAAATACTGTTTGAGACGAGTTTTTCGTAGAAATGTTTTGGAACTCGTGACATTAAGGATGCTGAGCTGACCATTTGTTGTGCATCTCTCGATGCTGAGCTGATCATTTGCTGTGCATCTCTCGCTGCCGAGCCGGTCGTTCTCCTAGTCCGTGCGAAGGAGAAGATCGAGAAAAGGGGCATCCTGACTTTAGGCCAAGCTGATCGGTTCGACAGGACACGGAGAAGAACATGATGGCGAGGTCGAGCTGATCAAACGACAACCAGGAAGGAGAGTCCAAGATTAGCCCGGGCTGATGATCGATCGGGAGGGAGAGATCAATACCAGGTTGAGCTGATTAACGATCGAGAGGGAGAGAAAACAGGATAAGACCGAGCTGATGATTTTCTGTGCACCTCTTGATGTCGAGCTGATCATTCTTCCTATCTGTGGGAAGGAAAAGATCGATGGAAAAGGGAGACAGTTAATGCCGAGCTGGTCGAGTGATGATCGGGAGTGGGAGAGAGAATTGAGGCCGAGCTGATCAAGCAATGATCGAGAGTGAGAGAGAATGGGCCAAGGCCGAGCCGACCGTGTATAGGGAAGAGGCCAATGCCGAGCTGGTCATGCCAACTTCCTGGACTGATCCGTAATCCACTTTTTTTTTTCCCGATTTCTAGCGTTTTCGGGAAAACTTTCGAGCCTTTTCCGCAAAATTTCATTCTTATTTATTTATGAAAATACAATTTCCTTTTCTGGGGCCCGCTTTTCCTAGCGGGGTCTGTAAAAATTTTCGATAAATAAGGACTCTCTCCTCTCCTTAATCCTCATAATTATTAATTCTTGAGTTTGAGAAGAGAGCTCTGCCTTCTCTCTAATTTCTCTCTCTAGGAATCTCCTTGCTTTCGTTCAAGGGAAGAAGAAACTTCGTGATGGGTTGTTGACCAATGCTAGAAATTCAGTCCTTCTTACAGCTGCCTCGTCGGGTACTTCTGCTCATGCTGGGCCGCCGGTGATCACTGCACTGAATGATCTTGATGTCGACGACTCTGAGGGAAACTTTTTTGGACCCGAGCCGATGGTGAATCTTCTGGAAGATGAAGATGTCGATATCATGGCTGTCACCAAAACCGAGCCGAAGGTGAATGCGGAGGCCTCTGGGTCTGTTCCTAGCAATTCGATGTCTCCTCCTCCTGTCCGCAGAGACATTGTCTCAGGACTTGCTGCTGCTTCGAGCAATCTCAACTACTGTGGGAGAAAGAGAAGTGCACCCCCTCCCAAGAGGGGTGGCGCTCAGAGTGCACCTCCCGAGAAGAAGATGAAGGGTCATCCTCCTCGAATTCCTGAATCAAGGGGCAAGGTTCACATCGTGAAAATCGATGAGTCGAGGAACATGTCTCGGAGCCAAGGGCAATGTGTGGACCTTGTCTCTAAGATAAAAGAGCCGTCAGTTGACTTGTACGTCAATGGGCCACAGTATGCTCCAAGGGTGTATGCTGACTACGCTCAATGCTCGGTTCTAGAAAGTGTTTTCTGTTTGTTATACTCATGATTTTGTTATTTCGATTGTCCATGCCTTTCAATGTTAATTTCGGGTTGTTTTTACAGCTCATGACCTTGTTTAACAAGACGATTGACGAGTATGAAGCTGGGATCCATAGATCCGAGAACTTCGAGGCCGACGCCAATAATGAAAGTGATAGGAATCAAGGATCCTTACCGGACCAAGTTGAACGGGAGCGAGCCAAAGGCAAAGGGAAGCAAATTGCCCGAGAAGGAGATGAGGTTCCCGAGGAAGACTGGACCGTGCCCCGAGGAAATGAGTCCAACACCGTGACCGGACCAAGAGCTGTCTATCGCTTTGACCCGAGTAACCCCGGACATGAGTTGAGACTTACTCCGAGAGACCCCGAGGCCATTAC